>JAPZDV010000023.1:9626852-9655094 GCA_029814665.1 Acanthurus lineatus | reverse complement strand
GTTGCTGTTTTTTACTTTTTTTACATGACCATGATAACAAAAAAAAAAAAAAAAAAAAAAAAAAAGTTGAACCTGGTCTTTAACATCTGTTTTGGACTAGTTTCATATTTTGTGGTCCTAAATCAGATGTAGAAATGAATTTCTGTGATGTGACCTGAATGTCAGAATTCATGCGACTGTTATGCCACTCATTCCTCTGAAGTAAGGGTGAGGGGTAAGAGACTGACAGACATAGATAAAAGTAGCCCCTCACATTCTGAGATTTTAGAAGATTTGTTTGCAACACTGCTAACTTCAAGATCCTACCATTCCCTGCTCCTACTTTGTATCCTCAAACAGTACACAGTGAGCAATCATCGCTCCACATAAAGCCATAATTAAATTTTTTTTACTCTCCTCATATTCATCCTTGTTCTTATCATTCACAAATTCACTGACTTCTTTTGCTAATCAGCTTGTAAAGGAAAGTGAAAACACTGACTTCAGTAACTGTCACATGTAATTTGAAACAACGCATGTTGCATCTCACATCTTTGTTACTGTTTTTTTGTGTAGGTGTGTCAGTTCAGGGTCATGACCACACTGTACTCTGATATTGGCCAGATTTAAGGAACACCCAAACAAATAAAATCAGATCTCAGCAATAATTTCTGTTGTACCTTAATGAGTTTTAAGGTTTAAAGTGATGCTCCTCCAAAGTCACTGGGATAACTCCTGTAGGGAACTTATGTTTATTTCTTTTCATCTTGTAAATGAAGAAATATTTTACCTAAAAATTAAAAAAAAAAAAAAATTGCCAAACATGGTTGCACTAGAAATGAAGTCAGGGGGATCAGCAAAGTCAGCTGGCTTCTTCCACTATGGAAAGCAGAAACCTGTACACAAATTCATGGAAATCCAACCTGCAGAGTTGAGGATATTTAATTCTGGACCAGAGTGGTGTACTGACTGACGCACAAAGAGACTTACCAACTACTTGACATTTAGAGGCCTGTTGCTACTGTTGTTTCAAACTACAGGAAGTAAATTTAACTGGTACTATTTTGTGAAATCTTTGCTTGGGTAGGCAGTGACTAAACGATGAAGGATGTCCACATTGAAGAATCACAGTGGTCCAAGTTTATATTTCACATGGATACAAATCATTGCGCATTTACAGTTTATATAACTATAAATGAGCTGTTTTCTCTTATTAATTTAAAAAACTTTAAAAATCTTTTAATTTCAAACATTCTTTAACATTGTCTTTTTTAGCAAGGAATTACAATGCTAACTGCCTTTGTGAGGTTGCCCATGCCTGTAGCTGCCGGGGAAAGGATCCTATCCAGCACAATCACAGTATACTGTCAAGACACCCCTTTACTGAGGAATATCTCCACAAGGTGTATCCTTTACTGAGCTAGTCTACCTTCCATGATATGTATCAAGCTAAGTAGTCACAGCACCTCACAGCATACACACTCACATCCGTAGAGGTGCACCACTGTAAGCTGGATAAGGAAGAGCACAAAAGGACAAAAAGCAGGTGTCACTTCACATGATATGGAACAGATATGGTTCGTTTGGCTGAGACAGACTGAGGCTGTGCCTTACTGTTAATAATAATAATAATAAAATTCAGTACAGTGTGTGAACTAACTACATATTGCAAATCTATTAAAACATTGGCCTGTGCTGACAAAGACACAGACTGCTACTGCCTCAAGGAAAAAGTTTTTAGGAGCAGGTTATGGCAAGATAGCTATTCTGACTAGCTGACAATGATAAAAATTAACACATTGGATACTCAATCTGTAAGTGACTTGAAAAAAGCACAGTCATCAAGCTTTGCATTTATAAATCAAGTTCATCTTGAATGCTTGCTGTGCATTTATCATAACAAGGCAGAGCTGTCATAGACCTGTTCCAGTTGGTCTGTTAGCTTGGCTCCTTGTCATAGATGGAGAGAGAGAGAGAGAGAGAGAGAGAGAGAGAGAGAAAGGGAGGGAGAGAGAGAGAGAGAGAGAGAGAGAGAGAGAGAGCAATAATGATAAAATAACATTGCCGTTCCACACAGCTCTGTATTAAGACGGCTTTAGGATGGCAGCGCTGGAAAGCAACATACATTTAATCCAGTTGATCCCTGGGGAGAGCAACAAATTTCTGTCTGGTAATTTTAAATTCAAAGCTTATGTCACAACTCCCTCAGTATATTATTCATCATTTTGTGTCTTGGCTGTATGGAGGAATGTGTTTAACCATGTTGTGTGTCCTTAATTTATTTACAAATTTAGCAGCACAAAATAATGTGTATTTCATAAACATCAGCCATTGTTTAAAAAAAAAAATTAAACAGTTAAACTTTCTGGTGGTATACAAAATACTTTGAGTTTGTTTGAGGTATTCAGGAATTGCAGAAAAATATCTGACAACAGATTTATGATTTATGTAACAGATTCATACATCGCAGGCACAGACATACACATAAATGGCTTTGAAATACTACATCTTTTTTATTGCATATGATGACCTTACTGTTATAATTGATATGGGTGGAGTTAATGGGTTCAATGGCAAAATATTACACCATAGCTTTTTTACTGTTCCATTTGACTGCACTATTATTTACTGTTCATGTGTTCATGTTGGTATGAACCCTTCCTCCTACACTGTCCTCATGCAAAGCAAGTTATCACATCTGCCACACACATGCTTCTAAGTATTTAACAAAGAACACATAAAAGCATAAAACTGTTCAATTTGTTGGAATGCAAATCACTTTCACATTTGAGTGAACTATATCCACTCAGTTTTTAATTATTTCCCATCATCATGCAAAAGAAAGGATTTTTCGAGATCATTTGTGACTTTTTTTTACTTAAAATGTTTAGTACCTAAGTGTGTATGGTCCCTGTGTAAACTGGCATATTTACAGACCCCTTTATCGACAAGCACAATATTTTGCTTGTAATTAGGCTGGGTAGTGAAGGTTGTGCATATTAACCTTAGTTTTACAGACAGGAGCAGACTAAGAAATTGTGTATCTATAGTTGTGTCTGTTTGTTTGTTTACTTCTTTTTGTGGAGCTTTGGGTCTCTGAGATACTTTCTAATGTCTTTTTATTTGCATCTGCACCTCATAGTGATCACTCTGCATCTCCACATCATAGCTTGTTTTTGCATAGTCTTTTTGTATCTGTTTGTGGTTTCTGTCTATTTGTATTTTTTTCAAATCTATGGGGGTTATTTACAATCTCTATGGCTGTTATGCAACACTTTTGGAGTTGACCAACACACTTTAAAGCATCAAACAACCTAAACTGTGTGAAAACAGTAACTTCGTGGTCAGCCTGTTTCCCTCAGAAACCCTGCGTTTTACCAGAGCTAATGGCTGTGCTCCACTGCCGAGGTATAATGATATAATGCTAGCTATAATGCTTTCTAGACTCAGACATTTTTTCTCAAGTAAAAGTAGTTTCGTTTGGCAACTACAGCTGGCAAAGATGTAAAAGCATTAAAATGTACTTTTATTATTAACTCTTCAAACAGTTTCTTTACCTGGAATGCATTTGCAAAAAGCCAGTATATTAAATTGGCCAGCTTTTACTGCATTTAGATAACTTGCAGGAAATAAAACGGTTTTTAGCTAAGTTTTTATAGCCTAGCCTAGTAGATGAGCTCAACCTCTCCTGCACCATAGCCTCATTTAGAATTAATGGCTTGAATGCAGCTTAATTTGTATGGCACAAATAGTTAACATCAACAACACATCTTGGTTTCATTTCACTATATTGCATAGAATGTTTAGTATAACCCAAGGGGGATGTAATGTCATAACTGACAGCTAAAACCTATCTGTAATTGAACAGGGCACTTCTATGCAGGTCTCCTCTGATACTTGCCGCTTGGCTCTTAAGTATGCCACAAGCACAAGATGGCAGCCATTAACAGTGATATATCGGCTTTGTTTTTTGTTCTTTGAGAGGAAGCGGAGATGGTTTTTGAAAAAAAAAGAAAAGCAAGTTTATAAAAAAAAATATCACCACTTCATGCAGTCAGTCAAGCCAAATGTAATAACTTCCTCTGTCTTAAGGTTTGTTGTTTACTTACAGTGTTTGTTGTTTAATTACAATGATCCAAGGACTTTGGGTATTCTAAAACAAGTAACTCACTCTCTGCTGCTGTCAGTTTGGTGCTTGTATAAATCAGCTATTTTCACTAGTGACAGTGAAAACGAGTCCAGCAATTTCAATGTCTTGTATTGAAGGGGGCCATAGTCATGTACAACTAATACGACTAAGAGTTAATAGACAGAGAGATGTTCTTTGGCTGGAAATACATTATTTTTTACAAACTTCAGACCAAAAACTACATTTTAAAATCATATTGTTATTGTAGATTGTGTATTTTACTAAATAGCTTAATTCAATTTACTTTACTGATTCAAAAATACACTTATGACAAGTACTTTGTATAACATTTTTTTAGTGAAGGGATTTATCATGTTCTAACCTTGCCCTATTCAGGAACCACATTGACAGAAAGTATTTCTATAAGATCTGCAGTTCAAAAAAAAAAAAAAAAATCAAAAACCTCACTTTCTCCCTGAGCTCATCATGCATTTGAGAGTAAAAATATTAGTTGGTTATTACTTGCCTGCATAGGCCATGGTCACACATACACAAATGCTTGAGTTTTAAATGATCCACTTTTTTTTGTTCCCATAATACTTTATTTGCCCCTTGCTAGCAATGAATGGAAGTGAATGGGAGGAAAATTCAATTTTGCGTACCTGGGACGGCGTCCTAAAAAGAGATTTTTTTTTAAAAAGAACCCATAACTAATCCTTAAAGAGCCATGGGTTGAGTATCAGAGGCCCATGTGTTTCTCCTTATTAATGTTGGGAGTGGTGGGGCAGCACCCTAGTTCCCTTTACTACCTGGTTGCCTTTGCTATTTATTTAAAAAATTACTCTAACATTTGAATTTATGGTCAGTTAAAGTTGACTGTACTTGCCACTGCAGAAACAAAAGTTACATAACTGGTCACAACTCAACTGTATGTGTGTGCTGTATGTGTGTGGATGTAATAAAAGAGAACAAAAGAGTAGGCAATCTCCAAGATAGAGTCAAAGTGGATCAGAGATTTATTGGTGCATTTTGTCTACACACATTTTCATTGCATAGGCACCAGTTCCCAAATTTAATGTTAGGAGGTTCCATATCAGAGAAGAGCATCTGCTAAAGTAGGTAGCATAGAAATGTTACTGTTATGGATCCCATCCATTCAGAAATTTGACATGGGAGAGCAGTATGAAAGGGATATCTCCAAGATAGGACGCCAAGACGAGAGGTTGCAGCTGTGTCAGGACAAAATCGATGCACATCGGGGGAATAAATGGGCCAATCACTCAGACGGTCAGCCATATTGAGCGGGTGGCAACAGGCCACAGACTCATAACAGTTAAGAGACACATGAGAGAGTGCAGATAATATGAAATATGAGACAGTGGTTGCCACTGTACATTACCGACGCAGGTCTGAGGCCACATGCAACATGAGAGACGGGGTTCCATTACTTGAAATGGGTGGCTTCACAGATCAGTGAGGTAAACCATAAGATTGTATTAAGTATATTACATTTGTCACATTCAGTTTCTCTAATTTGCTTCTAATGTTTACCGTGAGATGTCTCATCTACTATACCTGTAGAGCCTTCAAATGTCAAGATTATTTCAAACATCTTATTTAGTCTAATTATTTTGAGGTCAGATGTTTCTAACATGAGTCTGAAAGTGATTAATCTAACTGCCAAATAATCAAAGGCTTAAGTAAAGACATTGGTCAAGGTTTGACCTTCTGGAGTCCAGGGTGACTCCCCAATCATTATGTCAGTGGATTACATGCATTATAATTTTCCTCTCCTCACAACTGCCCCCCCGTCACTTGGAGGAAATGGACCTGTAAAACTGATTACCTGTCTCAATATGCAAAAGAGTTTGTTGCCGTTTAATGTCCAGGTGCTACAAGTGTGATTGTCAGCATGATCATGAAAGCACATTTTGTGGCAGACCGACTGAAAAAAAGCAAAGTCTCACTTATTTTCTTTTTCTGCTTATGAATTAGGATGCAGTTAATGATATCTAACAAGATTGTTTGAGTGCCGTTAGTGTTGCGGTCTATTTGACATCACTCATCAAATTTTGTCTGTATGAGAAATAAAGAGTGGTTAAAAAGGAACTCTCAAAAGGAAAATTGTACTCTCAAGATCATTCCCCTCCCTTCAGCTCTCATCCTGTTACCAATTATGTAGCCATATTAACACCTTGTTATCAACCAAAAAAATGTGCCATTAGTCGCTGGGCTAAGTCAAGTGCGCTAATGTGTTTTGTCTCTGTCAGTCCTGTAAATGTGTAAACATATTATCAAATATGTTTAACAATGTTCCAGGGCAGAGCCTGAAAGTCCTGTCAAATAGTTTCCTGGGAATTACAACTGTCATTGTTGAAGTTAATGATAACTTGATCAGCAGAAAACTGTTTTCCTTAATATATTATATAAAATATAAAGGTTCCATAAATAAAGGTAGAAATCCAGATTGATCCTTCTTTCACAATAATGGAGCATTCCTTTAACCAATCCTTCCTGCTGTCTCTGCATCTTGTCTCTCAAAATCAGGTGCCATTTACCCACTCTTTTGGACAACTGGCATTTATCATCAAAGAACTACTGCTGGATTCTTCAGTGTATACAGATAAAGATCATTGCTCCTGGTGCACAGTAACTGTGAGTACAGTGTATCAGGTCTGCCAATACGCTGCAAAGCTTTCAGAGAAGGCCACTGAATAGTGGGACACCTGTGGGGGATTGAGAAAAGGGCAGCCGCTGCTGTGACAGACATGTATGTATGCTGCTTTTTATATGTTAGGTAAATTTAAATCACAATGCATCTTCTAAAGGTTTGGGGAGAAAGCAACAACAAATAATGTAACAAATATTTCAGGCTTCTGTTTAGTATCCTGTAAGTTTAAAAGTGTCAGCTCCTGTCTGTCATGATTACTCTGACAAAAATGGGAAAAGAACAGCCACTGGAAGAGCAATTTAGGGCTATAACCCTTTTTCTTATCCTTGGAATTCTTTCTAATCCTTTTTTTTTTTTTTTTACTTTTTTCCCTATACAAAGTGCTGTGAAACATGACTGCATTGTATCCAACAGACCAGAGCACACACTCATAGCTGTGTGCCTAATAAGTGTGGAATCAAGACTGAAGATGCTAGAGTCATGGATCAGCAAATGTTCTTGTTTCAGTTTGTCTCCTAACTAGACCTGCAAGTTCAACATTCACCACTTAAGGAATTCACTAATGCCCTTTATGTAGTAACTGTAGGGCTTTCTCTGATGCCAGACCTACAACTCAGCAGACTTGACAGCAAACATTCAGAAAAAAATCTGAAAAAGTAGAATTCAGAGGTAGCATACATAAAGTACATGATGTATTTACTGCTGGATGCTTTTTTTTCTCAACATTGCCAATAGTATTGTCTTTAATTTTTTTAAAGAAATCTTGCAAATTTGAAGGCTTACCTACACCCTCCTTAAATGAACAAATGACAAAGCTTTAAAATAACGTCATACCCACAAGCTGGGCTAAATCGGGCAGTGGCTAGTCTGTCCTCATATGTGTTATCTTTAGTTTGCCAAATACTGGCAGTGAGCCAAAAAGTCGATCCTTTGTCAGTCATTTGTCTTCTCAATCAGGATTATTTTCTCTCCCGTACACCACACACACACACATCATACATTGCCCTGGCCACCTGCCGGTTGTTGATAATCATATTGTACTGTTTTTGGATTTTTGCAGTCTTAACTTGTATACACTGAACATTCAATAATGCCTGTGTTGTGTCTTTTTTTTTGTTTTTGTACTCTGATCATTTAATTTACTTGTGTACAAAGAAGTGATTGTGTTTGATTGACATTGATTTCTTTGTAGTTGTTGTTCTTGTTAAAGGAAACCTTATTAGTCAAACTGATCTCTGACTGACACTATGGTTTGACCACCAGTGACCTTTACAAGTTACAGAAAATATACTGCTTGGAGCATATGGTCCGTTAGATACACTTGTGAAACTTAATAATTGGAAGCTGGAAGCCTATTTTTCCTGCCAATTTAAAAGAAATGTGTGCAACTCTTTTCATTATGTGCATAATTACTGTGAGAGACAGGGACAGTCACTACTTCCGAGTATAAAGATGTTTGGAGTTTACATTGTTGTCAATTGTCACAATGTTTGCTACAAAACCACACACATTGGGGTGGTTGTCTCAGGTGACAAAGCTGATGGTCTCCTTGTCTGAAAATAGGTGGTTCGATCACAGGCTCCTCCAGTCGGCATGTCCAGATGTCCTTGGGCATGACATTGAGCCTCAAATTGTTCCCAGTGGCTCTTCCATCAGTGTGTGAGTGCTGAGTATGTGTTCCTGATGAGCACGTTGGAACTTTGTATAGAAGACATTACTGTATGAATATTTCTGTGAATACTGACTTGTATCATAAGCAGTGAAAAGACTATAAAAGACACTTTGGGAATGTTATTTATTAGCCAAACTTGACTAATTTGTCCTAAAATGACATATCAGTCCAAACAGACCACCAGAGTTTAAAAGTCAAATTTAAATTACTTAACAGGTAGCAGAGATAAAGAATAACAATCCACTGCAAATTTAGGCTTCTTCTGACTCATTTAAGACTTGAAAGGCCAGAATTTAAGAAGATGTATACATCTGGACAGGAGTGATTCTGGGATTGGATTTTTAGGTGTGACTAAGTTCTTGTTAACATAAAATTGTGTTGAGAATTGTAGTCTTTTTATTGTTTTCAGCTTAACTTTTCTTTTGCCATAGTCAGAATTTTGGCATTGCTATCTGTGCAGTTTCTCTGGCAACCTTAGATTTGGCTCTAAAATTAAGAATGGGGACAGTGACTAACCTGTGAGGTGGAAAGAAGACAGCACACTGTATGAATAAAAAGTCTGGACTTAAGATGTAAATTATTGTCTAAAGACTTTATTTTGGGAAATAAGGATATGATTATATATTTAACACTAGACATTTTTTAAAGGTTAACATGCTAAAAAAAACAAACCAAAACACCTATTTTCTGAGTTTTTGCTTAATTAAAGAATGTGTGGAATCTGTTAGGCCACAAAACCCCAATCTTTTTGTTTTCCTCCCAGGAGCAGCAACATGTCTTCAGCTGTATCTGATCCTCTCAAACTTGAATGAGATGAGCTCAATAGCTGTCTTTTCTTCTGCCTCAGACTCTGAGAAGGAATTTGTGAAGGCGCATCTAAACAAACTCTCTTGGGTTATCAAGCTGGAGACAAAAACAGCAAACAGATCACCATCTGACTGGGCTTTTATAATGGAACAGGACAGAGTGTAGTGACAGCACAATGATTCCGTCTGCCAACCAGCTATGCTAGTTCAGCTTGTCAAAAATCCATTTCCAAGCCAATAATCTGTCTTAAGTCCCAATAAACAAACAAATTACTGGAAATGTTTGTTTAGTAGTCATTACTTTTGTAAAAAATGAGGACTCAGCTTTTCAATATTTCCTCCTGATCTATCTTGGCAGGGCACTGAGTGTGTTGTTAGCTTGTTTTAATGGAATCAAGAATTAAATGTTTATTTTTACACCATGCGAATGAGATGGCTCAAGGGATGACAGGGATGTTTGATTTATTGGTTGGTCCACCACTTCAGTCCACAATAAAACATCTCAACAACTTTTAGATAGAAAAAAAAGATTGGATTGCAACTCCATTACAACAAACAAAATGCTAACAGTATTTTTTCCCCCCACATTCTGTGTGTATTTTATGGATAATTATGCTGGTACTGTTGTGTTTATCAGTGTAAGCCCACAGTACTTCAGGGATTTAAGATAATGTGATCAATTATGAAACACGGGTGTCAATTATTTAAAGTGGAATGTATGCCTGGCAAGCACAAAGGGTAAACTGAGGATATTGTTTGGAGTTGTCTGCCAATTCAGCATTTTCATTTTAGAGATACCAAAATCTCCGGATATGCTGCATGCTGTTTGCACAGAACTCTTAATTAGCATGGCAAATCTAAGCATTGATTTAGGATAAATGACAATTTTACTGACCAATGATGTCACAAGAGTCTGGCTTAATCACCATTTATCACAAGGCAAAGTGTTCCCTTAACTGAAACAGGTGCAGGGCCAACGCTCTAATAGTGATGAAAATAATAACCAAAGGGTTAAAACAGTTTTGCAGCAACAACTTTAATTGTGACATTAGAACATGGAAAAAAAGATATCTCTTGTGCTGGTGGTGACAGTAGGCAGCAGGGAAAAATCTGTGGTCTGTCTGGAGTCTCCCAAAGCTCCCCTACATCCATCTGGGATCCACCTGTTTGGTGGATGGCAGTCAGTAATCTTCAGCAGAGCGTGGGCTGCAGTCAGTTGGGAGAGTCTCACAGATCCCACACTCAGCTGTCTAGATGAAGCTGCATTTAGGAAGATAGGCTACTCTTTTTGAATCCAGTATGAGCCGCATTGCAAAAAAGTTTGGTTTGAAGTATGCTAGAGATCCATACACATGCAGCACTAAAATATGCAGTATTATGAGGGCAACTCTGTTGAGTGGTTTACTTCCTTCAATCAAAATTCCTGTTAAGTTATTAATAGCATTGACGAGGTCTGAGTTTGCTGACTTGCTCTTTCCAGGGGTCAACATAGTGCTAAGTTAAGTTTACACTCTCTGAATTTGCAGAGGGTAAAAAATATCAAAGGTTCTTGCAGCAATAGGTGAGAGTAAAGGTTTAAACGTTGTAATGTGGGGTACAATGTAAAAGGTTTCCCTCAGACTTTTGCTATTCCTTGTAGCTGGTACTGCTTTGTTATTTTCAGATGCTTAGTGCTTTGCATATGCTGAAAATTGTTTTTCCCCTGTTTACACCACTGAATGAATTTCTGGGAAAATTTTAAGTTCAAGGGAGGATTCAGGGTGATGCAGCGAGGGTCTCTGGAGCTACAAAACATCTGCCTCATTAATCATATTAATTTGGTCTATCAAGTCGGTGTGTTCCATACAAACACATGATTGAACAACATACAGTAAGGCCATCAGTTTTACACAAGACTAAAAAAGTGAAGTGACTTCAACACAGGTGCAAGCACTATTAAATGTTTTGTGTAAGGTTATGTGAAAAGCCCTATTTAAGTAACCACCTATGCATCAAAATATTTTGAAATAGTAACTCTTATAATTTACATCAACAGCATCAGCATCTGATTGGCCAAATCCATTCAATATAGTAATTTAAAATAGTGTAGTGCAGAAAAAAATCCATAAAATGTCAATTGGGTCCACAAAGAACATATACTGTAACCTCTGTGTGAAACTTATGTGGTTACAGCCTATTGTAGATGCGTTGTAGTCAAGATGTCACCTTGGAACCTAATATAAAATGATAGCTATAATCCACATTTGACTACTGCCTCAAGCTTCCTCTCACATATGAATGTAAGCACAGGACAGGGCACATAAGTGCCCCATAGGCCCGCAAATAGTAATTGTAGGATTCTATTGAATTTGATTGGGCTTGTATTTAAATGCTGTTCAATATGTATTTGTAGCGTAGTTGTTTTTTAAGCTGTCACATGGTTCTAATAAGTAGTGTTATTTATCCAAAATGCCTGTGTTCCTTTGATGTGACTATCTCTAGCTCGTAGATCACCAAAAGAAGCAGTGCTACTTTCCTGTCACAATGTAAACATACATGGGCCCAAATGCAAAACAAGAACTCAAGCGACAAATTTTCAAAAAGTGAACTTTACTGTAAAAAATCGGATATAAAACAAAAACAAAATCAAGGGAGCAAGACTACCCTAAAAAAATCCCAAAATGGATTTAGGTGTCTGGTCTTCCTAAATGGATATTTTCAGAGTTCTTAGTTATATGATAAATTGCACCTTTCTTGACTTAAAAAATTAGTCCACTGGGGCATTCTATCTGTAAAAATAGTGCCATTAAAAGCATTACAAAAATTACCTTTAAAAAAGCTACAAAAATGCAAAATGTTTGTTTAAGGTTGGCGCTGACACACACCCACACACACGCACACACGCATATATACGTTTTTGGCCAAATAGTTTTCTCTTAAAAGTTTGTTCCATTTAGCTACTTCAAATAGGCCCAACATGGTAGATGTTAAAGGGTTAAAGAACAGCAACAGGCTCATCTGGTTTTAAATGCAAAAACAGGCTTTTTTTGTGTGGATATGTAAAATAAACTTTGTATATCAATACAGTTATATTAAAAATGACCAAAAGGCACTTTAAATATGAACATATTACACTGATCTTTATTATATTCTTATGCTATCTTTTACAATTGATTTATTTCAAAGGTGCAAATACATCTGAGCAACAGTCATGAGGTGCATTCATCTGCCTTGGGGCTGCTGTAGCTCAG
The DNA here is from genome assembly GCA_029814665.1 of Acanthurus lineatus. Lineage (NCBI taxonomy): Eukaryota > Metazoa > Chordata > Actinopteri > Acanthuriformes > Acanthuridae > Acanthurus > Acanthurus lineatus. The sequence continues at coordinate 9,642,607 of JAPZDV010000023.1, read as the reverse complement.
GATGTAAAGGGGATCGTTTATATATCAGAAGGTCGGTAGTTCAATTGATGACTACTTCATCTTGCCCAAGAGTCCTTGGGCAAGATACTGAGCCCCAGATTGCTCTTAACGGCTGTTCCACCAGTGTGTGTATGTGTGTATGTTTTCCTGATGGATGGCACTGTGTATTTACCACCCACTGTGAGTGATCAAAAAATTAGAAGACTACTATTTAAATATGGTCCATTTACTTTATAAATACAGTCCAAATTAAATGTGAAACTCTAAAAATCCTATCATCTACACCTTCGATACCCATAATTTAGATTTTTATTTCTGTGAACTGTAAAATTGTGATTCATCTGTCCACAGTGTTAACACTAGCTTACTGCAATCACCTGCATTCAGCTATGCTAATCACTATTTTGTTTCTGGACATAAATTGGAAATAGCAGGTTAATCCATTTTTTTGTAATAGTTAATAATAGTTAATAATAGTTATAATTTAATGTAATAATATAAACTTCAATAGTTTCTAATAGTCTCCTGATGTTGAGTCATTGAATTTTGTACAGGCCTACTTATTCCTGAACAAACACATCACTTTTTTATTTTTTTAGACTAACATAATCTACTGTATTTATAAAGTTCTTATATGAATGTGTGACATATGTATTTATAAAATCTAATAAAGTTTCTTTACATATAAAGCATCCATCTGATGGACAAAAATGCTTTAATAATGTCATATTGCAAATTAAACTGTGTTGTAATTTCTATTGCAGGTTTACCGTGTTTGAACTAGAGCAATTTCTAAATTCTCCAAAAAAAACCCCAAAAAACTGTTATTTCTATATTTTTACTTTAAAAATAATAGTTGTCTTTGGTTAAGTATTTTATAAAATATATTGTGAAATATGTACTGCTTGAATGTCTTTTACAATCTTGTGCCGTGATTTAATAGCTCTTCACTGTTATTTTCACACAAACTTGACAGGAGACAGATCTTTATTGGACTCTAAGGACAACACTCTCTTCAAATAGAATACACATATACAGTCACTGAAATTTGCATATTTGAAGCCAGGCAATCAAGATGTGCCAACCAAATAAATGTGTCCTGCACACTATTAAAGGCAATCAACCACAACATGCCATCCAACAACCCCGTTCAGTCAGTGGGGGAGAAGCTTTATGGTCCATAGGTAGAGGGCTATGTCTGTGCATGAAGAACTAGGGTTACAATATATTTTCTACTACCCGCTGTGCCTATAATGTTCAGCAAAAGGTGGAGCCTGATGAATGTGTGCCGTGTTGCAACATGTAATCAATGTAGCCCCACTGATCCTTACTAGACAAAGGTTAGTTGAAGAGGAAAAGGCAATCTTTTACTTCTTTATAATCAAATCTGCTGCACCATAGAATGAGTAATTTGGTCTTTGTAGCCCTATTGTGGTCATGATATAGCAGCATGTAGCTCAGGTGGACCAACGGTGCACATAGCTCACTTACTTACTTAGCTTAAGTCGGAACAAGCAGCCGGGCTTTCCTGTATGTCCTTAGAACTACCTCAAACCACTCCCCCAAAACACATGAAGGCACACAGCCTAACTACTGCTAAGGGTCAAGTCCACAAAGAATGTTATGCATGTTATAGTCATCACTTAGCATGTGTTTTATGTCATTTTGTGTCTTCATACAACATATGAAAAAAAACTAACTTTATTTTACTTTTGTTTATATTAGTCCCTCCTGGTAACTTGTCTGTTCCAATTGGCTGCAGTTGCCCCTTCGGGCAAGTTAACTGTATCTTGAAACAGTCATGAAGTCAGTGAATGCCAAGCTGTCCATTTCTTTACTTTCTCCTCATTCAATAAATACACACATTTCTAGTAGATGCTAATGTGCATGAGAACAAATGGTTTTAATAATCACACAATTAATTCGACCCTGGTGGACATGATTCCTATAGCCATTTCCCACGGTATAGCTGCCTAGTCTTGTGGATTCTGCTCACATGCATGAGTGCTCGGACACTGTGTGAAGGTAGGTACATAACCAGACACAGGCAGGTGGATCATCAAAATACATTTAAAAAAATCCTAGATTTAAAACACAAATGTTATGAACAGATGAGATGTACCTAACACAGGTTTCTGAACCCCAATGGAGTGAGGGGGCTATCAGTGTCTTTGCAGTTTCATTACATCTCTCCCTCTTATCTGTCATATTAATTTTCTGTGTTGGCAGGAGGTGAGGAGGATAGATTGAGAAAAAAAAGGAACTTAGTGTTATGTTCCATGTGGGTTTATACACTGTCACCAAAATAATACTGTCATAGTCTAATGAAAATACACATACCACCTTATCAGTTTTACAGTTATATGTCTCAGTCATCATGATGCAGGTACTGCTACACTGCAGGTACACAGCATTACTCAAAAGCCTCTTTGATGCTGTAGGATAGAGTCATATTTGCACAGGATTTCCTCTGTCAGTCATTCATACATTCAAACCATGTTGTGATGTCAGCTACTAATTAGTTAAATGCAAACTTGACATACCAGTCAGAACGGCCCCTGTCTCTGCAGTCTCTGGTCTCTATGTTTGATACTTTCTGAACAGCAAGATGTGGGATGTCATTGATGTTCACACACACTTTCATCCACAGCCTCTCTGACTGCAACAGTTTTCCAACCATTTCAGGAATGCACTCCCCTACAGCTCTGGAAGACAGAAGCATGCCTTTATTTCAAGATATGATGGTGTCTTTACTCAGCAGGCCATCAAACAAAACTTGTACACTGCTGGGAAAAGTCTTCTTTATGTATTCTCTGTCTGTGAATGGTCTCCCTCATTTAGCTATCCACCATGAAATGTTACAGTTGCTCCCTCTAGCCAGTTTTTCTGAGGTACACAGTGTTTTATTAGTGCCTTTATTGGATTTATCTGGCATCAAAATGTTGTACATTTCATATTTAACACAAGACATTTTCACAGCAAAATGCACATATGGCCCAGCTTCCCCTCGCAAGTGACTACTGGTTATGGGTCCTGCTCTGTGTAAGGCAGTGCAAGGACCATGAACCAGGCACTGCATGCATTATGCATGCATGGTTTTGATGTAGATATCTTAAATAATTTTAAAAAATGTTCAGAAAACATAGTTTTCCAAACATTTAAGCATGCAAGTGTATACGTAACATCCAAACAAGACATGCTAGTATGGAAAGTGATTCAAGACTCATTGTTACTGTCTGTTAGAGTTGTTTTATTACTTTGTCACATACCGTATGCTGCATATTGTACAGTATACTGACTGAACACTTTTTTTCAGTGAATGTTTATTGTAAAGTACATATTTTTCTGTATATTCTCAAATTTTGTAGTTGTAGATAGGTATTTATTTTAGTTACAGGTATAAAAACACATTTAGCTTCCTAGACTGAAAAACTTTTGCACTTAGTTCAGAGTGCAAGACAGTTCAATTTGTGTGTCATTGGGTGAGAATGGGTGGTCTAAAGAGCATTTAAAGAGACTGCAGGGTTTACACTAAATATTTTAAATGATACAGTTTTTTCTTACTCCATATTTTGTCCTAAATTTTAAATAGACAAAAGGAAAATTGAGAGTTTGGATTAAAACAATTATATTTTAGATCTACAAATATAAGGAGACTAAAATTATTGGTATAATGATTCATCTACAATAGAGATAGACCGATACAGTTTTTTCAGGGCCAATACCAATACCGATTATTAGTAGTCAAGGAGGTCGATAACCGATATTTGGAGCCGATGTTTATATCTGCTCTCGGGAGCTTCTCCACTCTGCAAAACTTTTTCTCCTCTCTGCCGTGAGTGAGCACTGTGCATGCACAGCTTTTACTGCTGATTGGCTGTTACCCGTGCTGTGGCTCTGATGGTGCTGTGGGTGGGACAATGCTGGAGACAGAGTAGTGACCGCAGACAGAGAAGTGTGGCTGCTTCTCTGTTGAAATAACCAAGTTTTAAATTGATCTCTTATCAGCCATAGGATTAAAAAAAAAAGGCCGATGCCGATGTGCGTCAAAATGCCGAGTATCAGCGCCCATAATCGGCCCGGCTGATAATCGGTCAATCCCTAATCTACGAGTTGTTTGAAGTTCATCAAACAACACAGACTAGGCAACAGACTAGATAACAGATCAATAATAAGAAGAATTTCTCATTTCATCAAATAAATCACAACCCATTCTCTGACTCTGCAAAACTTTGTACTTCTTGCTGTTATTGTGTCACTGCTATTTCTAATAAATGCAGTTGCAGCTTATTATGGATTGATCCAAAATGTCTGCCTAATTCAGTGAATTAAAATGAGAAAACTTAGGTTGTTAGCATGGTGAAGTGATGCTATAGTTCCATAAGTAAACATAAAATGCAGTAACAAGGCAGTAACAAGGCTTATAGAGTCTTGCTGCTGTGTCCCATAATACCATGTTAAATAAAGTGCTTCAGAATTTGTAGGACCCCCTGACCAAATGACAGGGTGACTTATACTGGCTGCTGGTCTCAGCTAAAAACTCTTTCGTTCCCTCTCTATGCTTTTCTCTGCAGTCAAATCTTCCCCTCCAGCTTACTCCTTCTGGGCAATGTTGTCTCAGGTTTCTGTTCCACTTCATCTCTTTCCTAGCATTTGCCTCTACCAGTAATAATTGCCCTAGACAAAATCCTTTTAAATGCATAGATGTGTGAAAAGTGTTGGGATAAAGGCTGCTGGTGTTGTTGCAGTCAAACCCTGCACGCATGATGCCTAGAAGCCCTTTTACAGCATTCCTGCAAAAGCCATGATAACATATCATGTTGAAGCCCATCATATTTGGAATATGTTTACATCTTACAGTTGTGCATAAAACATGAACAAATTTGTGCTAACAATGTGTCCCTTTGTAAACCAAAACAACTCAAAAACTGATCAATAAATTGACAGAAGCTCTGTAGTAAAAGGATTATAGTTATATTTCTGTCAACGTTGTTTATCCATTGTTGGAATATACAGTGAAACATATAAGAAAATACTTAAAAAAGGATGGTGATACTAACTCATAGCAGTACCTACTAAAGCATACTGGGATGCTGGATTTAAAGCAACATTTTATAGAATTTGTTGTTTTGTTAAATTTTCTGCCCTTAAAGTGAGTTCAAGATTATTGTTGTAAATACAAATCCCAGATCTTAAACATATTTTTAAGATGTAATGGTTAGGCTTACTACAACCAAATCTTGGTGAGGTTACAACGTTATACTTTGAAAAGATATTTCTTGAGGTAATCATGGATGCCTAGACCATTTTTGCCATGTAGCAGTCAAAGTTTGCATAAGTATTGCATACAACTTTGAACAACAGAATTCTGAGCTAACATAACCTGAACCAGAGATAATATGCTGCTAAGACCTGGTGGTAGCATTTTACTGGCTTTAACTCTGTGAAAGGGGCTGACCTGGCTAAAAACTGATGATTAAAAACTTGGGGGGTTGACAACTTTGCTAACATTACAAGTTACCTAGCATGTGCAACACCACTGGACACGTAACTTAGCATGCCAGCTAAGATTACTTAGCTGCCCAAGAATGACTCTGAAAGAAGAATAACTCTGCATCTATCTTGCAGCCTTTTATTTTGTGAAGCTCTCACCAACAACTGAATAACGCATTGCGATATCCCTGCTATCCCATGTTTCATAACCAGTGATTGGGGTGCAGGTAACTGACACAAAGGCAACACTTTCCTTATTTCAGCAAACAATCATATTTCTTGTAAGCTGTTATTTTAAGTAAAGTAGTAGGCCTACACTGGCCTAATACAAAATCATTAGTTATTTCAAGTTTAAAGGGGATGTAGACGTTCATTTTTTATGAGATAATCTGTAATGGGAAGTGCTGATAAAATAGCAACAATATGTGTGGATCAGTATGTAAATATATGCATAGTGTATACACTTGACAGTGTCCTCTTTGTGTCCAAGTTATCTACATGTGAGTTTATGTGATTTTTTGCTTTTACACACCTTCCCACTCCACATTTAGTCATATCTGACAGGCATACTGTCTGCTGAGGAAACCTGCTGCTGCATTAATACCTTTTCTTGGATATATTTCTCTGCCTTAGGCAGCACTTTGAATGCCAGCTCTCGTGTTCATTTGCTGTAGTAACATAGCAACTCCATCCATTAGCAGGGAATACACTACATGTAGGGAAGCCAGTGAATAATTTTGAATATAGTTATGTGCCTTTCTCTAACATGATTGCAGTTATGTTTTTATTGCATTCAAAAGTTTTGCCCTTGAAAGATATGCCCTGGTATTTTAGTCCTCTCTTTTCAACTTGCATTCCTTTTTTCTTGTCATTGTAAAGTGCATTATCTATCTATACAATCATGCACTTTCAATTTAAAAATAAAATATAAGCTACAAACCTAGTATACAGTTTGAAAATATAATTGCCGATAACTGGCCATGTGTCATGTCATGGATGAAACAATTGATAGATTTGCTAATAGTCTTGGAACTCTAAGGATAAACATCCAGACTGCTTCAATAGTTATTTTTTAGATCAACCAGCAACACGGTGAATTGCAAGGTTAGCTTTTGTTAAAACACATATCTTGTTATATCTGTACATCTTTTGTTGTTCAAGCAATGTATTTTAGAGTTTAAATCAATGGATGCAGATACAAACACTAATGTCTGCTATTGGTTTCGGTGATGGTCTGCCTAGTCTTTAGAGCACAGAACCCAGTTTAGATATGCAGCATAACTTAAGCCTATATGGAAAGGACACAAAAGTCATTTAGCTCCCTGCGACAACTTTAAATTCTCTCAAATACCTGTGTAACTCAGGTGGTGATAATGATCACTAGATGTCACTTAGAAGACTGAGAAAGACAAGTTACTGCTTACACCTCCTGCATATCATTTTGGAGGGCCTGAGTTGTTAAACAAGAAAACTCGTAAGTTTTGTGTGTGTGTGTGGGTGCGTGTGTGTATATAAAATTACACGAAACTTACTGATCCCTCTCATGATACACAATGCTCCACACAGCTACACAGTCTGGTTTCATGAAAGTCTGATGCCATCTGTTGTGATTTTCACCATGCGGTCTGCATGTCTGAAGAAAAGGAAAGCTTCTCTTTTTATATCTGATTTCTGATCCTCCCTGCATTAGCCTACTCCTCAAAATCTGGATGGACGCAGTTTTTTCTATGGCAAAAGCTGTGATCCATACAGTAATAGGCAAATCATACCAAATTCACAGTTAAACATCAGTAAATACAATGCTTCTCCCATCTAATGATAAAAACATGTTTTATGGTCAGAGAGTTCATGCAAAAGAAAAACAAGGATAGTTTTTATTTTACAAAACAAACAACAAGTCAGAGGTTTTGAGGAAGCAACCTCAGCTCAATAGAAGAATTATTAAGGAACTTCGAAATAAATAGAGAGGGACAATTCTTTTAGTTTTTACAGGTTGAATAAACTCCAGACAAGATGACAGAAAAAGCATTTTTGCTTCTCTGGAGTTTTGAAATGTGAGGACCACCTGTGCCCATAAGATTAAGAAATAAATATATAAATCAAGTTTAAGTAAGTACAGCTTAATTATATCACCATGTACATTTAAATTCTTTTAAATCTTTTTAATCAAAATTCTAAAAATGTGTCCCCTCACCTTTTACAAATTTAGCTGCTGTTAAGATACAGAGCCACTGAGGGGAAAACCACCACTCTGCTATTTTTTCACGAGTCCTATATCAACAGCCCTATGTCAGCACTGAACTTATTATTATTCTACTATAGGGGAAAAATGCTTTTGCTTGTTTCTTTAAAACAATCTCAATTATCTTGAGTGGCACTATAAGTCCGGGATGCTGAGGCAGGGATTCTAAAATGGCAAGAAGATAGTGAAAGGGAAGAGGAACACTGACTGAAATAGTTGCCCATGGCAGGCTTATATCCACCGTCTACATTTGGTGAGTGTTTCAGTGTTTTAGCTCAACTTTGACAGAAAAACTGGGAAAAGAGAGAAAAACAAATTCATAATTGTCACATCGGTGAAGCTTTGATTAAGTCTTGTCTTTCCCTGTGTTGCTGTGTTCTGTCAAGTTTCCCTCCTTGTGTTGATTACTTGCCCTGCCCTAATGTGTGTAACCTGTGTTGATTGCCCCATCTGTGTCCTATTGTCCTTGTGTGTATTTAGTCTCTGTGTCTCCTTGTTACCCTTGTCGGATCGTTATGTCTTGTTCAGTCAAGTTCCTGTTTAACGTGCTAAGTACCTGTGGGTTCAAGCTATAATTCTGAAGTAAGTGAGATTTTGCACTTCAGTGTCCAGAGCCAGTTTTTATTCTTGAGTTCTTTTTCATTGGCTTGTTCCAGCAGAATAAAGCTCGCTTTTTGTTCCAACCTTTGGTTGTTTAGGAGTTTCTCTGCATTTGGGTCTCTCTTTTGGCAAACATTGTGACAATAATACTGATTATGTGTCTATGTGTAGACTATGTGTCCACATTAATAAAGTAATGCAGTTGTGCAAAAGTTTGTTTTGTGGTATCATTCTGTGATATAATATCAACTATAAATCAATATTTTCCTCACTTAGCTTTGCTAGCAAGTAAAAATAAAATGTAAAAAGTGTAAAAGTAAAAAAAAAAAGGTATAAGTGAAGTAGTAAAACCACTGCTACGTGGAGATGTTTGTGTGTGTTAAAAACTCACCAGTTCAGCCAGGTCCTTGTCTTTCTCATTGTGGCCAGCTGTCTCTGACTTGGAGAGGTTTCCAATCTTTCTTTGAGAGCTGTAGCCATCAGCACAGTCTGCCAGCTAGGCTTCAATGTTGTCCTTCTGGAGAAAGAAATTAATATTTACAGTTTATGTACAGTGCCATATATATACAATGTGCATTATGATATATTGTTAGTTGCCGTCCATGTATTGTGACCTGAATTAGTTAGAAAAGTTATTTATTAACATAAAAAAGTCAGGTTAAGCAATACAGGTACCACAGTGGACAAGGTCACTAATATAAAGCTTTGAGCTGTTTCAGCATTCTTTGATAGTGACATGCATCTGTACTGGGATGATAGATGTCACAAGAATACTGGTAACAGATAACAACCTTGTTGTTGAAAGCTCTGAGCATAATAATGCAACACATTGTCTTTGAAGCATCCATGTTCTTCCCACATGATGACTTCAAAAGCATGTGAACACAACTAAGCTGGAACAATGACCTCCCAACTCGAAAACTTGGTTCCTCAGAGAGCACATGAATGCAGGGTCAATCATATTTACTTTTAAAAGAGGATCATCCATCATATCATCCCCAACTGAAATTACTTCATTTACCTCTATATCCAAGCAACAAACTGCCGTGCTGAAATCTGATCTAGCATGCATCGACTGAAAGGTATGTTGACACCTTAAGCAGACTGTCAGTCTATTTCAGGGCTGACACTTACCCATTTGTTCCTAAGGCAAACATGGACTTTTCATGGATAAAAGCAGGATTTAAACTCAAGAACTTTCAAAAGGAGGCAAATGTCATGATCTGCTGGTTGAGTTGGTTCTTGAGTAATGTGTCAAGTTTACTTTTATATGTGTCCTTCTTTCATTGTTTCCTGTTTTATTTTGGTAAGTTATGTTCTGTCTTGTTGCCCATGTCCTGTCAAGTTTCCCTCCTTTTGTAATTACCTGCCCTGCCCTAATGTGCTTCACCTGTGTTGATTGCCCTACCTTTGTCTCATTACCTTAGTGTGTGTATATAGTCTCTGTGTTTCCCCCGTGTTTTTGTCGGATCGTCTATTGTTCTTTGTGCTCTGTGTACTTCCATGTCCTGTGTAGCCCTGTCATGTCCTGTTGTGCCCGTGGTCCTATTCTCCCTGTGTCTTTGTTGGTAGTATTTGTGTTTTTTTTAACTTTTGATTTAGTCTTATCAGCTTGTTTCTAAATAAAGCTGTCTGCACTTGGGTCCTTGGCCTTGTAATTTCCGTGACAGAATGATCCGACCACAAAATGGACCCAGCGGATAACTCAGCTCCCTGCATGATGACTCTGTTTGAGTATTTTTTTCTTATGCAGCTCGGTCCACTGGTGATCAGCCTAGACATTGGGACTTTGAGTCATCCCGTTTCGAATCCCTATGTGGGCACCCACTTGGCACGTGGGGGTCCGAGAACAGTTTCAGAGCGTTTGGCTCAGAAAGTGGACCCTCCCAGGATTGGATGCGCTGGCCGCAGACGCAGGGTTCCACAGCAACCCAGCTCTCCAACCTCAAGGCAGCTCAGCTCTCCAGACTCGCTGTGGTTCAGCATCAGTGGCTCTCCGCCTGGTGCTCCAGATAGCCCACTAGTAGACGCGCCTCGGCAGCGGCGGCGGCTGTCTCCAGTTCCTGCTGCCTCTCCGCTGGCATCCAGCTCAGCACTCCTGTTGCCTGCCTCCAGTCCTGCACTCTTGTTGCGGGCCTCCGGTCCTACTCTCTGGGTGCCATTGCCTAATCCTAGGCTTCTGCCATGTTTCAGTAGGCCGGCAGCCAGTTCAAATACTTAAAACCATTAACCAGTTTGACCAGTGAATCTAAGCCAACCAGTGGGATCCACCTAAACTGAAGGATTTTTTGTAGTTATCAGGCATATGAATAAATGCTAAGTTTTTGTTCCCAGTCAGCTGAAGTGTCTTGTTGAGATTACCCTTACAATCTCTTAGAAACAGATTGAAGGTAAAGCTCATCCATCTTATTACACATCTATAGCTTTCCACATTAATAGGCTTAACTCAGTGTAAATCCAGATTTTACATCTCTGCTTCCTAAAACATGCAAATCCTGTTTTAGACTGCAGAGGAAACAGCTGGGGTAAAGTGAGGCTCTTGTAAACATGGAAAACATTTTTGATTTTCATATGTTAAAATATCTCTTGCATTTGCTGCAGAGTAAGCTGCCATCAGTTGTTTTCTATTCGTTTTGGCACAGACTGAGTCCAAGTGTCCTTAAGGAAGCTTTTTAAAAACAATGTCCATCCTTAAACAAGTGACTCCGTACACGAAAGTATCTTTCTAGTTGTTGCACTGCCCCAAGATTTTGGGAACAATAAAAGCTGTCAACTCACAGATAAAGAGTTGTGAAGAAATAAATTAATAAGTGAATGAAAATGATCTATCCTGAGCCAGAGGCTCTCCATGACTTTAATTTAGCTCCTCTAGTTCCAAAGACCCTGTTGAAATGGATTGCAACAGTTAATTAGTTTTTCTTGGACAATGACATGGACTCTCCTGTCAGCTATCAGTGTAGGATTTTATCTTTAAAACATACGGAAAATATATTTTTTTCTTGAGTAAACATCAAAAACTAATTCCAAGGTTCACTGTGTTGTTTTGGATAGAAATATTTTGAATTCTGTTTACTATTTATTACTTTAACATTTGACTATCGAATACAACATATTGTATAAGATGGTGGGAAATGAAAGTTTCAATTTTTCCTTTGAAAACCAGTGAACTCCTCCTCAACCTGTTGCTTTATTGACCTTTGGACTCTAAAACGGGCACTGGCTACCTTCAAGGACAACATAGTGAAAAGCTAAGTGACAACTGCTGATTATAGTGTCTCCCAACCTCTTCAGGTCAGAAACTTTGTTTTATCAAGAAAAGTCAAAGTTGACAAACTCTTGGATATGACCCATGTGTAAGGTATAATGGGATAGAAAGACTATTTTAGAAAAAAAAAAGTAAGAAAAAAAGTAGGGAAGTAGAGTAATCTAAAACAGTTTTTTTTTTTAAATATATTGTAACCATAGTTCTGTAAGCATCTAGGATAGTTCTGTGTAAAGCCCTTTTTTGACTTTTTGGGTACTACTCTGCTTCAATGGCATACACCTATTCCCCCACTAAAAGTTGCATGTGTGTAGCCCATGAGAGGGTGTATTTACCTGAATGTGCTGTAGTCTCTATAACATGAGGCATCACTGTTGCCTGCCATCAGAAAACCCCCTTTAGCAAGCAGTGTATGAGTAGAAGGGTCTATTGGGGTTCCACCTGGAAGAAAGTATAAAAGGTAAAAAAGGATAAAATGGGACTGACTTCTTAAGCAGGGGGATCAAGACTCATTTCCTTAAACTAGTGTTGGAACCCCAACCATCTTGCCTTATAACAGGCAATGGTGGAGCCCATCTTCGATGGGAGTCAAAACTGACACCACCCTCCTTCACTGCATATTGCAAACTGCCAGTAGAGGGGCTGTGCACCCAATTTTGAAAGAGACATCCAAAGCTTGGTTTAGCAGATTTCTCCACTGAAGCACTCTGGGTTAGCATACAGTTGCTCCAAAGTCAAAGTCAAAATTGTTAAGGACCAACCTAGCTGTGTGTAACATATCTTACTCTCTTTACCCAACCATAACAATTAGGTTGTCACAGTTAAAGAAGACTCTCATGACTTGACTACCCACTGTAGACAGGTCCGGGCCAGATCTGGCCTTAAGCCGGCACTGCTGGCCGACTGCTGGCATGGCAAGTGATATGTCAACTGGATGTGGGCCAGGTCTGGCAATGATGGCACTGTTAATATGATGGCATGCCACATGTGCCCCAATTGTGGTTTGAATTAATTGCAAAAAAATATTTGAGACCCAAAATATTGCATTTGAACACTTTTTTTCTTTGATTGAAAATTGTTTTTTTTGGATTGAATTTTTTTTGATAGATTTTTTTTTGGGTTAAAGCAACTTTTTTTTTTGATTAAATAATAAAGACACAAATCTACCTTCATACTGCTGATCAGCTAACAAACAAATATCAATTCACAGAGAAACACTCTTAAAAGGTGGGGGAAACGTTAAAAAGTGTGTGAAGAGAGTCATGGGTGCAACCTTAACACAAGCTCTGGCCAAGAACATCAACATGCGGGGAATAAATGGGAAGATTGGCTTCCAGCACCTGCAGATGAAAGATGTTGTGATTGGTAGGTTTGTCTTGAGACTTACTGACTCCCTCACAGACTAACTTTGACTATGCATTTTTTTATGGCTGGATTTACACTGCAGGTATGATGCCATATTCTGAATTTTTGCCTGTATCCGATTATTTGAAATATTGTGTGTTTGTGTGTTTAGCGGCTGTGCGACGTAATCGTCTAACTTCTGAAGAAACTGAGACCAGGATTACCAAATGACTTCAAAATGCACCAGATAGGAATGGTGGGCGAAGTGAAAAAATGCGAAGAAAAGAGCAGTGATGCATTAAAGAAAGCTGAAATGCTATGCCAAATTGTTTGTTGCTGCTGTTTGAAGAGAACACTGTTCCAATGCCTTTTTTCAATGCAGTGTTTTTGTGTTTTTCCCCACAAATATCAGTGTTTGAATTGTTAAGGACTGGCAGTGTGCCATTGCAAATTGTGTATTTTACTCCTGCACTATTAATGTTCCAGTCATGTTTCAGTTTACAGTTAAATTTTTTTTATTTGATTTTTGTTTTTTAATTGATTTTGATTGATTGATCGGTGTGTCTGCAGCTGGCCTCGTACTGGCCCATGTGTGGGTCACCTCTGGCAAACCACATCTGGGCCACCAAAAGGCCATCATTTTTTGCGGTATGTGGGCTGAGTGTAAGTGCATTGTGTGGGCCAGAACCGGGCCAGACCAATTTTGCTATGTGGGTGGCTGTAGGGCTGCTTCCACACACCTGCTCAAAGTATGTAGGACAGGGAAGTAGCCAAACAGCAGCATGCTAGAAATGCAAACCCAGAAAACCCCTGTGTCTTAAAGCCACCTTGACATGAAAGTAAGTCTCCTGTAAATTAATGGTGATTCAATTGTCTGGTTGCACAAGTTCCAGCAGCCTCTTTAGAGTAACCATCAGTAGGGATGTGCTGATTTAAGGCCCCAGAGTTCCCAAATGGGTCTGAAACCTCCCATCTTCTTGTGAATCAAGATATTAGAGAATTGGGGGAAGCTTAATGTGACTTACATTCCTATCTTTGCCAAATGAACCGGACTTGATCAATTTCTCCGAGGCTACATGAGCAGTATGAACTTTATGAATATAATCAACATCAATAAAGCTTATGGCATGGGTGGTGGGTTGCCAGCTGGTATCCATGGAATAATTGCTCTTTAGGTCAATGTTCAGAACTGGCTCACTTGAGTTTGTGGTAGTGTTGCTGCTGTCAATGAGTCATGGAAATGGCTTGGCAATCAGCACAGAATGGTGACTGCCCAGTGCTGGCTTGTGTATCCTCCGCTCCGAGGTAGTCAAAGCAGCATGAATGCGAATCGACAGCATTGATGAGGCAGGGAGACAACGGACACAAAAGTGTCCCCCTAAAGCAGTAACTACAGAGGTAATGCAGGTCATTAGGCAAACATTGCCGTCACATAGGAAAAATGTAGCAGGCAGCAGTGACACTTCCTTTTATCATGAACAGGATACATTTCAATGGCAATGTCCTGGTCAGCCAACAACAGCACACATACAAATTTCCAGTTGGGGATGTATGCACTCAGTTAGAGAAGAATATTATTATCCATAGTTCAGCAAAGGGTAAAGGGTTTTTAAGACAGAGTTCCCAAAATTATAGGAGTAAATTTACCACAAATAAATAATAAATAAATAATAATGGCAACGTCTGCTGAGTCTTAATGTGCTGGCATTTTTTTGTATGCTTTTGTAAAGGACAATATTAAGTTAAGAAGGAAGATAAACTCCTGGGAGCACTTGAATGATGCAGCATACATTGACAGTAATGCAGTATCTTTAGGAGTTTTGTATTATGGTGAGTTTTTATAGGTGTTTTCTTAGTTTTTAAATGTATAATTTACCTACTAAGGTAATGTACTTATACAGAGAAAAGGTAGTGTGTGAGTAATAAGGCCAAAAAGTATTAGGTTTTTCATTATTGGCATTTTTGGGAGCTTGCTTTTTCTTTCTGCATGTGTGTGTTTGTCCATTGTAGAGCATGTCTCTGTGGGTTGTATAATGTTGTATAATATAATTTTGTTTAACTAAATCTGGTGCCACTAACAAGGATGTCTTGCAAAACTCTGCTTTACTCACTCAAAAAACAAACAAAAAACAATAAAACAAAGAAAAATAAAACACTGCGGGAATCCTGCTTTTTTCTAATATGCCTACCTCTTTCTCAGAGAGTAATCCTCCTTAAATCTTATGGAAAGTATTAATCTTTGGCTACACCACACATAGTGTCCAAGACTACAATTTGCCTGTGGGAACAAGGCAAATTGCCTGAAGTGCTGTGGGAACAATTTTATATGAGCAAGTAGGTGTTCTACTGGACTAGATGTATCTCATTCTATCATCAAAACCATTGTTGTGGAAAGTATAATCACTCACATTGCCTTGCAGTAACTATCTGGCATGGCTCCACTGTGGCTAGAGTGGGTCGTGCATGAAACAGAAGGCCGGTGGATTAGATCACCTGTTCCTCCAGTTTGCATGTTAAACTGCCCATTGGCAAGATACTAACCCCTGATTTAGTGTTCAGTGTCTGTATAACTCCTGATGAGCAGGTAGAGCCTATGTATGGAAGCCTCTGAATGCATGAATGTGGGATTGTATTTTAAAGTGCTTCAAATGGTTGATTGAAAAGTGATAATGAATGCAGTCTATTTACCAAACTGTGTACTGTGTACTGTGTATCAGGTACAGAAACAAGTTTTTTAAAAAAGTTTAACACCTAACATCTTCACCACACATATTGTAACATTAAGGATTATGTAACATTTGTATTATTAATTAT
>JAPZDV010000023.1:9614428-9626752 GCA_029814665.1 Acanthurus lineatus | reverse complement strand
TTTGCTGGTGACACTGTTGGGGATTTATTCAAAATTGAAGGCACACTGAACCAGCATGGCTACCACAGCATCCTGCATGCCATCCCATCCGGTTTGCTTTAGGCATCCTGCATGCCATCCCATCCGGTTTGCTTTAGGTGGACCATCATTTATTTTTCAACAGGACAATGACCCCAAACACATCTCCAGGCTGTGTAAGGGCTATTTGACCAAGAAGGAGAGTGATGGAGTGCGGCGCCAGATGACCTGGCCTCCACAGTCACCTAACCTAAACCCAATCGAGATGGTTTGGGATGAGATGGACCGCAGAGTGAAGGTAAAAGGGCCAACAAGCGCTCAGCATCTCTGGGAACTCCTTCAAGACTGTTGGAAAACCATTTCAGGTGACTACCTAATGAAGCTCATCGAGAGAATGCCAAGAGTGTGCAAAGCACTAACCAAAGCGAAGGGTGGCTATTTTGAAGAATCTAAAACATGTTTTGAGTTATTTCACACTTTTTTGTTTACTACACACGCACACACACACACACATACATACATATATATATATATATGTATATAAAATAAGAGGCATTCTGCTACAAACATTTGTTTTGGTAATCAGTACATAATTTAAATGATAAATTAAATCTCCTGCGTTTTTATTAAAGCAGATATAGAGTAGAGTGAACCTTCATATCTCTTTTCAAGTTTAACATTAATGGAACTAGAGCTTGAGGTACATTAAAATAATGGTTGTTTCCAGTTTATGCGGGAGGCAGGCATTGTGTTAATGGGTTTGGGCACACAAGCAGTGTTGTACTACATTACTGATTCATGCACTTTTCACTGTGGAAAAAAAAATGTTACAACCACATTACACTATTAGTAAAGCATATTTCTACTTGAGATCATTTTTTTTTCCCTACATCTCATGTTGAAAATAGTATTGTGCAATGAGTGTCAACACAATTCATCCATCCATCCATTATCTTTTCATTCATATCCTGTACATGGTCTGGGGGGCTTGAGCTGATCCTAGGTGACATAGTTTGTACCAGTGCAGCCCCGGTTACTATGGACAGGTCACCATTTAATCACAGGTGTGAAAAATAGGGGCAAGCAATCATTCAGCCATGTATTCACACCTGTGAGCACTTTAAAGTTAACAATAAACCTAAACTGCATGTCTTTGGACTGTGGAAGGGAAGACTATTACAATGTTTTCAGAGGGTGACCCAAGTGCAGACATACTCCAAAACAACACAGTCTTTGAACTTAAGGCAAGCTTTTTATTCCTAAAGATAGGTTGATAACCAAAACAGAGAAACACAACCCTGGCCTTGCACAGAGTGAAAATGTAAATATTCCAATTCTAATTGTTTTCTACAAATACTCACAATACTAAACAGGAGCTGGACTAAGCATGATACGAACCCGACACAACAGGACAAACGATACAAGACTCATCAAGACACATACGAGACATAACTAGACATAACGATCAGACAAGGGTAACCGGGAACACACAGACTAAATACACACAAGGGTAATCGGACACAGGTGGGCTAATCAACACAGGTGACACACGTTAGGGTGGGGCAGGCAATTGACACAAGGAGGGAAACCTGACAGGACATGAAAAACAAGGAGAGACAAGACAATCAAAATAAAACAGGAAGTCAGGAGACAAAAAACTTCTACAAAAAGTTCAGGGACTTGACAAAGACCAGGTTTAAACTAAGAAACCGCCCCATTTCCTGAAATTCTTTTCTGATTACAATCTCAGACATGAAATGAGGGGTATGCTGTGAAAGGGACACCCGCAGATTCCGTTGGGAATGACTGCGCCGTGAGCCGTCTGCAACATGGCGGCTCTAGCTGATCTCAGCCACAAAAAAAACAAAAAACGCTTGTGATTCAACTGGATGTGCAGCAGTGCATTTCAGAAGCATCCCAGAAGTGGTTTTCAGTTCTCACTGGAAGAGGAGAGCTATCAAGTTTATTTATGACAGAAGCCTCTTAAAGCTACACAGAGCTGATAAAGACAGAGACAGGAAGTTAGACACGGGAGCAACATGGAGAATCCAGTCAATAAGAATACATCACTAAACATACTAAATAGTGTATATAAAAACCTTTTAGCCTTTTAACTCTCCCAAACAAAGCACAAAAATCATGACAATAACCAGATTAACAACGACTGAGCAAGTCACTAGGCAAAATGCCCTGCCCATTGAATGCCACCATGAAGCCACACTTGAGGAATGCAACACTATAGTTCCACACCCAATGGAATCTCAAATTTAAAGTCTACTATTCACAACCATTTCATGCATTAATTATTTAAAAAATAACTTTTTTTTCTTTTTTGCAGCTTATTTTCAACTTCTGAGGACATGCAAAATCATATTTCTTTTTTTAAAAACTATTATAATCTTAAGCAAGTTGCAGAAATTTCTGGTACACAACAGCTGGTGGCAGTATATGGGGTGACCTAATAAGCCCACTGAAGTGGCTGATGTGCAGTCATACCATTAAAACTCATGCATGTACTAGAAAACAGCTTTTATATAGCTGTTCATTTTAGCGACCACTCCAAGTGAAGGAATTGAGTATCTTTAATTTGCAACTCAACCACACTATATGAATCACAAAATAAAAATATTACTTAAACAAGACCTTAATCTTTCAAAACCACATCTACTATGAGTGCAGTTCATAAGAAAAGAAACTTGCACAAGATGTAGTTAAGCAGTTCACTTAAGGATAGAGTTTCTGATTCTTGATGAGTTGGGGAAAGATGGGGTTCCTGGGCTGTGGAGTCATTTTAAATTTAAATTTAAAAGAAATGGTTTTTTTTGTTGTTGTTTTTTGTGTTTTTGAACAGGATATTGTGCTCGTAGATTTGGACTTTCAAGTCCATCTCTATGACTGAGCTCAATGGGGTTATCAATAAGCTTCTCAGTGCTAAGGAGGCAAGCATGGTGGGACTCGCACTGAAATTCTGAAGGATTTGGATTTTGTTGGGGTGTCATTGTTGACATATCCCTTTAGTGTCATTTTATGTATGAAGCAGTGTCCTTAAACTGAGAGAGAGATCAGTTATTTCAATTTTTAACACTAACCAGAGGCTAGTTTCAGCGTCTGTATGATCAAACTGATCTGCCTGAGAAAGCCTTTGCCAAGGTCCTTTAAAAGTTACTTTATAAGTTAGACATGAAGTCAGACAAAAGTGAGCCCTATCGCCCTTTAAGCTTTTAATATTCTTGGACATAATATACAATAGCAGCCAAGTCTTGAGAAGTGCCTGGGTTGGTGCCATATGGCATTTCTCCTCTTTATGGATGATAGTGTGAGTATGGGTCAGACCTACAGACAGATGACAAATATGATAAATAAATAAAAAGCAAGATTTTAGACCATCACAGGCTGCCAAAACTGCGTAAGTGCTACTTGAAATAAATTAAAGATCTCTACAAGATAGTGTGATCTGACTGCAAAGATCAAACAATGATTATTACTTTTTATACTTATCATTAATCACCATTCATTAATCTCACAGACCTGACATGAAAGCATCTGTATTTTTTCCCCAACTCCTTTATTCAGATTTAACATTAATTTGTCATCCTTACATAGATCTAGCCCAGAGTGACACTATCATCCATTAATCCAGCCATTAATGCCATTCCTACATGTAATTTCACACAGGAAAAATGTATTTCTCTTGTGTCTTGGAAAAGGGTTCATTTATTCTGCTGCCACAGGTCACAATATGATTTATTAATGATAATTTATATTTCTGCTGACATTATATGTTTATTCTTCATTTTGTTAGGTGAATATGTGATGTCTGTTGAAGCTTGTGCAAATTGATACCACAATATGAAGCATCTTTTATCCATGCTTCAAAATTTGCAAAATTGTCGTTACTTTTCCTAGATGTCTATGAATCTGCAAATTTTAGTTGACTTAAAACCTGCTTTTTTTTTAGCTTTCTTGCTGTATTGTTCCACAGAATGAGGATCAAGAGGGTGAGATAGCCTTATATGGAAAGGTCACATTGTGGGCAATGAATGCAGCACTGAAAGATGACCTGACAAGGCCATAAGTAGAGTTCTGACACAACCAGGTTACATCCATAAGCTGCATGGATCCTTGTTACTCTGTTTCCTTATCACAGCTGCAGGCAAGTCTTAGGCCACTGTTGTATCACATCCTGTACCTCTTTATTTCTAGATAGAGAACAATTTTTTTTTCTCTTCCTCTACCCTTACTAATAAATTATTATGCATATGGTTCATTATCAGTCAAGTGCTGCCTTCATATTAGGTTCTGAGGGCAATCACTGAGGATGACCCCTATTTAGAATTTTAAATTACACCAATAAAAATACAAACATACAGAATTAACAAATGAGATCAATGGGATTACTACCATTGGAAATAGAGCCAAATATCAAGAATGATGATAAGTTTAAAAAGCTATAAGCAGGTAATGGTTCTGTTTGTTTAGTACATTCCTAAAGTCACCAAGAGGCATAGTAGCATTCATTAATAGGTCATATTGCAAGAGAAACCGTGAGTCTGGTGCACTAAAAGGCTACTAAAAGCAGTCCTTTCAATAACCACTCTGGTGTGAGGTCCTTGCAGAACCAGTCGGTCACCAGAGCAAGTCAAAAGAGGATCATATGTCCAACCCGCTCTGATGGTTCAGTATTACCCAAGGACTCATTTTCCTGGTCTTTTGCTTTTGTGTCCTCCACATATTTTTTTTAAAAGAAAAAGCATTACAAAAGAAGACAAGAAAAAAAAACCACCTGTTCCACTAGTATACAGTACATTTCTAAAAAAAGTAAAGGGTTTACTTCAGTTTAATTTTAATGTCTGAGGGGTTGAAAAAGCCTTTGATCTGGACATTCATCATCCAAATTCATCATCATCCATTTGTTCCTGTATGGAGCCTTAGATTAATGAATTGGCACAGTTTGGAGGATTTTACCTCTTAGGACCTGACCTTCAAATGTGTGCCTGCCAGTTGCAGCAGGTTCACTGTTATACACAGGATGAAACTGTAAAGGAGCTTTGTCTAGAGGAAAATCAATGTGATTATGTTCATACATAGAAGAGTGGATGAGTTAAACTTATGTATCTTATACTTTATCAGCTGATATTCAGGTGAGTTTGAATGCAAGATCCACAGTGTGCTCTTGTCTGTTTTCTAGATGACAGACTTAGATATTAGATACTGTGTCAGGACACACAACAAAGCTGGACTCAAATGCAAATCAGTGAACAACTAGTGATTTATTTACAAAGAGTGAGTGAAAAATGTAAACAGTGACGAGACGACAGTAACAACAGGCAGGGAAGGTAAAGGCTGAGGTCCAGGGCAGGTGAGGAATCAGGGTAACAGGAAGGTAGGAGACAGGGCTGGGTGAGGCAGATCTGGGGGTAGGCAGGTGGCAGGGCTGGGGATACAAACGGACAGTTAGTTTGAAGCAAAGGTACCAAAACACAATCCACAATCCAAAATCCAGACGTCCAGAGCAGTCCATAGTCGAAACACCAGGAAAACAAATAACACCAGAGCATTACCACATGGTCTGAACAACGAACTGGCAGTGGGTGGAAAGTGAAGCTGGGTTTTATATAGCACTGAGAGGTGGAATGGTAATCAGGCAGATGATGATCAGATGTGCAGGTGAGTGATGCAGGAGAGCCTGGGAGCCCCACCCAGCCCTGGGAGAAACAAACAGGAAGAACTAGACAACACAAACACATAATACAAGAGAGGAGAACACAGAGGAAAAACAAGGGGAAAAAAACAGCTGACATCATGACATACTGTGTTATTTAGCAAAAAGTGTAATAAAATAAGATTTCATAATATGATATTGAAAATAACATTCATCCCATAAACATGACAACAGCATTATTTCATGGATTTAGGAAAGGGGGATCAGATAATGATCATATAAGCTGAAGTTTTGGTTTGAGTCATTGTCTGAAGGTGTATGGCTGCTAAACTGATGGTTGCTCAGCAAGTAGACACTAGTGTTTTGATCTAAATGCAAGCAGCCATAGGGAGCCAGTGGATTATGTTCATATAAAACTATTCTAGTCTGCTAAGTGTGTTTTGGAGGACATGCGTTTTATGATTGGATTAGGTCCAATAACAGTTACTCTTTTTTTGTTTGTTTTTCCATTTCAGAAAGTGTTAAAACCTGTTTAAATTCCTTTAAGTATCTAAAATAAAGCTTAGTTCAATGGCAATTATAAGCGTTGTGTTAAATCTAAGATATATAGTCAAATTAGTCTGACATGTTGGTTTCATAAAAATAATGTTTGTTTGTGGTGACAAACCCACAGGTAACTATCACCATAACTTCTGTTTTGGTTAAATCTCACTGCTTTCATCAGCATAACTTCCAGCCATAGCAGAACTGTCTCCAGTTAAAATTCTATAAGATCCAGTACGGAACTCCGCACAGACAAAGTTGTCATACTCAAACCTTGTTCCCGTTGCCCCAGAATTGCTGGATATCAGCCATATACATCTTATTTAATCTGAGGAAACTCTATATATTTCCTCCCCACAGTATTTTGTTATTGTGAACATGACATCCCCTGCAGCGACCTCATTGAAGCCTTAATGAAGTTGACCGTAACGGTTATATTGCATTTTATTTTGATGTTTACCAGTTGTACAGCACTGTCAGGAGCCCAATGTGATCAACTTAGATGTTTTTGGCCTCTGTTTGTCATTTCTCATATTGCCCCTTCACTCTCTTTCAGACATCTAATAAAGGCCTGACATGATGCATGGTTCATTAATACGGGTTATCCACTTTTTCTTTTGGCTGTCACTCCCAGCTCTCTAAAAACGCATTTGTAAGAATCTTCACATAAGATAGAGTGTGCCATTCCTTAGCACCTAATATTTAATCCCTGAACCCAATTCACAGAGATGCAGGACAATGGCTCTCGGAAATTTCAAGCATCTCATTTGCCAGTCATCAGCATGGCCCATAAAATCAGCACAATCTCTCTGCAAATATCCCACCTTCATCTTGCCATGGCAATAAGCTGCAACAGTAGCAAATCACTCAACATGTATCATTATGCACCAGTGCTATGCTCACACATTAAGAACCATTTAGGTTACATTTATTTCACTTGAGTTATTCATCACCGTAAACGGTCATTTCTGATGGTGTACATTACTCAAAAGATCTTGATGTGTAATGAATTTATGTATTTCAGTCACATTAGTAGGGTCTACCAGATACTGTTACACATAATTTTTAGAGAGAGGAAAAAGCAATAAGCTCTACAACTCTACATTTTAATTGGGAATTTTATGACTATCTAATAAAGCAATGAGGAAATAAATGACATTCTAAAAAACATAAACAAGGGTTTTTAGTCACCTTTTAGTTTGTTCTAGACTGCAGACTCTAAGTTAGATAGAAGTACAGTAAGATGCAGCATTAATGCTTATTTAGTCAATAGAAAGCTTGTAATGCACAAAAGCAGATGCTTTGAGCATTTTAAGATCTGAATACATCTTTAATGCAAAAAGGTCTAAATGCATTCATTTTTCCAAGCCCCAAACACAACCTGTACTCCTCCCACGTGTTCTACACTTGTGAGAAGTCAGTGGAAATATCCTCTTATAGCCTTGCCTGAAGGCTGTTGTAGCATTTATTACTCCCTTGATTTGTACAATGACTCTATGATCTGTGAGGATGAGAGGACACTGATATGATGACCAGCAAAGTTTTGCATGCGAGTCATTCATGTGTCAGATGGGAAGTGTAAGCCAGTTAGCTGAACGCCCACTCTTCCTCTGGCATTTTATTTAGGAAACATTATTAGAAGCATTTCTTCCACTCTGTGGGCTGGACATGTGCATGTAACATCGAAAAAAAGCAAGGAGGATATGTTGTAATTTCTACTTTTTCCTCCCAAAGTTTCATGGCCAGACATTAACTAACCATTTATGTTACATTTTGAATGCTCATACATTTCAAGGCAATGAAATGAATAAATGGCTTTTCTTCATGGAACTCCAGGGCAATGGAAGAGTGCCATTCCAGCCCTGGGCTCACACAGTATATTACACACTTAACCAGAGAAGAAGGGCAGTAAATGAATAGTGTTTATGACTTTGTTGGAACCTCATAACTGTTCTGTGGTGCACATCACTTTCCTATAGAGCCTATAGATTCAGAAAAAGTGATATAAAAATGTCAAAAGTCAAAATATCTGTGTATTTATCTGTTTACATCTATATGTGTTCTAGTTCAGCAGTTCTGCAATGTTTCAATCAAATGATGACACTATTGTGCAAAAGTGAAGTTTTAACAACTATTTGCTACAGGCCGTTGCTCCTCACAGTTCAGCTTTGATCAATGTAGTGCCCTGTAGCATTCATTGGTTTCTGGACTGCAAAACAACATGTTACATTCAAGGTCAGAGTGCAGTCAGAAATTCCAAAAAATATTAATCTGGTTTAGTTTCCCTTCATTAAGTTTAATAACCACTTGACAGGAATAGATGGTTTCTATTTCAATTTATTGATCATTCCATCCCAGCAATGACCCATTTACACTACATGACTGTCAATTACTCAAGGTTTCCCCCTTTCTCTGAATCACCAGCAAAATTTTCTTTACAGAGAAGAATATATTCTAAGTTTTGTGTGAATTTTACAGATTCAAAAAAATAAAAATAAGGATCTCACAGATATTGAATAATGTTAAGACCTGTGACTCAGTTGCAGTCCAATGATCTCAGGTCTTTACACCAGGAGCCCTATCGTACATTCGACGCAGACGCGCCAGTGGTGCAGATGGCATTGCTATGGTACACCCGGTGCAAGTGTCATTTTTGTCACTAGTGTACAATAGCAAATCCAATTGTGCTGAGGCTGTCTGCCGAAGGGTGGGAGGTCTGAGAGTGAGGGCAGAATGGAGGTGTGGCTCGGCACATTTACTATCTTGTACCCGACGCACTGGAGTCAACTGTGCCTTGCGCTCAGACCAGCCAAAACCTGGTCTAAATGCAAGGCGCAAACTTAAAACAGCCTGTACAGTAAGATACGGCGTAGTTGGCCAACGTGCTCACACTCGTCACCACAATCACACATTAATAACAAATTAGGAATTATTGTAATCATAATGCCAAATTAATCTCAATGGACAGGATGGGATCGAAGCTGTCGGATCATCTTTTAAAGTTTAGTCACTGGCAGCTGGAGCAACTTCCGTGTTCGTGGCAGTGTATTTATTTGATCAGAAAAACAAGGATTAAATAATCATTATCTATAACATGAACCCTGAGCCAAGAGTTTTGTCTCCTCACCGCTGAATTGCCTTTCTTCGTTTGAATTTTATATCAACAAGCTGCTAAAAGAAAAACAGTCCTTAAACCATTAATTACCACATGTATTCCTTCTAAAAATGAATTTAATTTCTAGGTGTGTGCATGTGTGCCTGCTTATGTGTACGTTTGCCTGTGCAGGTGAAAATATATTGTAGAAATAGATATGACAAAATATAGAAATGTTTGCTTTCTAAACGATTTAAGAACGACTTAAGAGGGGAATTAGATGAGAGCTGTCTGACACAATACTTTCATTGAGTTTTGTCCCTGATCAGCTAAATGAATGAATAAAGAAATAAATAAATCCTTGTTGTTCAGCCGTCTGTTTACTTTGCGCTTGGTGTGTGATAGCAAAGCCACCTGCACTACTGGCGCACTGGTCTTTAAAGGTGATGAGAACAGATTCTCTGATTGGTTCATGCATTTTCGGCCAAAGAAACACACATGAAACACCTATAAATTGATGAGGTAATTCTATGCTGATAGGGCAGGATATCTCTGCCGCTCCTGGAACAAGACAGCAAAGGTTGATCTGGACATTCCCCTGAATAAATTAAAACCCCTGCGCCAAGCGTCCCGGCCGCAAGTGTAAGATAGGGCCCTAGGTGTTTTCAAACTGCAGGAACTGTTTCATAGTTCTAAGATCTCTTGGTACCCTCCCTCATTTTTATTGGTTCAGCACCTCAAAAATATGAGCTATTTTAGTTCTAAGAACCCTGTTTGGAGGAACATTTTAAGCTACTTGGTTTCAAAGTAGGTTATCTCCCAGCAACAAAAGGGTCTTTGAGTGACATAGGTCCATGATGATTTGTCCACATGTGAGTGAGCACTGATCCAGCAGAAGAGCCAATACAATGCTGCCAACCATCATTTTTAACCCCCCTTGTAAATATTAGCTTACAGTTGGCAATGTAAATAACAGCTCATAAAAATGCTTAATTATTTAAAAAAAATAAACAAAACATGGATCAAGTGGATTGCCAAAGAAGTTCAGGCATTACTGAGTATGTATGTGATGGAAGAAATACAATACAATACAATTTGGACTTAAAGTGGATTTTAAAAATCTTATGGCATTGCCTGTCAACTTACAACATCAGGTATGCACCGTACAGTGAAGCAGTGCCAAGAGAAGATACAGAGACTGAAACAAGACTGCAAGAAAATAAAAGACCACAACACCAAAGTAGACCCATCTTTTTCTCAGTTGTGTTACACTGAAGTGGCGCTGCTCCACCAGCTTAACAATTTTAAATTTTATTTACAATTTGAAAATGGATTTAATGGCTATGTTTTTCAAACTTGAACTCAGACTCATCCATAGCACAATTTGCATTATTTTAAAACTGTAAATGTGTGTAAAAGGGGATTTGTTTTCTATCATAATTTTTTTTTTCTATAATTGGATCCTGTTTTGTTTTTCCTTCAAAGAAATACAAAATCTATTATTACTAAAATAGTTGGTGCTAACATACAGTAAATATTTGTAATAACTGGCCAGAGATGGTTCAGACATGTAATATTTCCCCACATATTGTACAAGACAAAAACTATGTTTCAGTATTAAAGTTAAAGAGTAAGTCACTTCTGCTCTAACATAATTCACAATGTAGGTACCCCAAGATGTATTATCTATGTAAGTGACAGAGAAAGGATACCACCTGCACTCTTCTAATCACTTGATTAGTGACATGGGATTCTGTTTAGCTCCCTCAACAGGGCCACAGCATTGATTTTCACTGCCATACATATGACATGCAGCTGTGCTTTCCATACCCCCCTTTAGATGTCAGTCCCTAAGTGGTTCCCTTTATTGATCCCATCAACTTGTGAATGTCGCAGAAGTCCTTTCAGCTGTACAAAAGGTAAGATGGGTTACATGTTATTGCTGTAAAGTCCAGGAAAATGAGCTGTCCATCAACAGAATTTGGAGTCTTGAAGTTAATTTTGAGAGAGAAAAAGGAATCACTGTTACCAATTTATTTAATATTCCCACGGTGCAGTATTTTCACTGAAACAATCAATTACATACTACTTGTGATCACCAGCTGCTAAATTATTGTAAGCTGGGAAAAAAACAGTTAAGATATTAGCACAGTTGTATATATTGGACACCCTTGTTATGTTTGTCCATGGCATCATTAGCACAAGCCTTAAATGGCTGGTATGGCCAGCTCAGAACTTGTGCTGTGCTGTGGTTCTCACAGTCGGTGCCACACTTTTCTATGCTGCGCTATCTTTACATTAGTCACAAGATAATTTAGCATGTAAATTTTGATGGATGTATTTATTTTTAATTATGTTAAATATGGTTAATGTTGGCTATAGTAATAGTAGATTTCATTTTTTCTTTTTTTTAAAGGTTCAACCTCATTACACTGTACATAGGCAATTGACCTACATCAATTAATAAAACAATAACAAAAAGAACAAGAATATTATCCTCTGAAACCAGTTGTTTTCTGGGATTTCCCTTTAAACACCCACTGACAGAGAGGGAGATTGTCACACAATTTAGTAAAAAAAATGTAGCCTCCAAACCAACAAAAACTCCACAAAACAGCATGAAATGTAGCTGTGGAAGAGCAGGCTGCTTAAAGTTGCAATACCATTGAGAACCTCCCTTAGGCACTGGAACTGTCTGGTTATTCTCTGCCTCAGACACTTGTTGCAGAGCAGGATTTGGTATCAATGTCCTTTGGAACAGCCTGTCATTAGACCTAAGGGCATAACAATCTGTACTGTTCCAAACAAAACCATCAGACACTTCTTTTTAGTAACCAACCAAATCAACTCTAAGTAGCCTCTTTCTTTTACTGTCAATTCCAAAAGATTTTTTTAATTATGTTGCTTTGGACTGACTTTTTAAAAAATTTAATTTTATATATACATATATATATATATATATTTCATATCTGAGTCTAATTTATTGGTTTACATAAATGTGTTTCAC
>JAPZDV010000023.1:9590345-9614328 GCA_029814665.1 Acanthurus lineatus | reverse complement strand
CATCCATCCATCTATCTATCTATCTATCTATCTATCTATCTATCTATCTATCTATCTATCTATCTATCTATCTATCTTTGTTCTCTCATTTTCTAACTATAATTCTCAGCAATTCTCAGTTCATTCATTTTCCTTTTTCATGAGCCAGATTTTAGAAATCCGTTACATTGAGAGGAACTGCTTTTCCCATGAGTAAAACTTCATAAACATCTTGACTTTCATTGATTACATTAGAATCTGATGTTTTCACATCACTTGTATCTGACTCTTATATCTGCAGTCTACTGGCTCTATGTGTGCAGTGAGTAGAGTCTAATTATTATCTGTGCAACTTATCATCACAGTAGCCTACTAATCCTGACCAACTGCAGTTTAGTATCCATAGTCCACCTTCTTCTTTACAGCCAGGGGAAGCACACCATTTATTAGTGGCATGATACAGCCTACCATTAGCAGATACAGTTAAAAGATGGAATACAACCATTTGGACAAGCCAGGGGACTCTGGTTCCTTTCCTCAAACCAATGTTGGAATCCCAGTCATTTTGCCTTTTTAACAGGCAATGGTGGAACACCTGCTTATCCTGTGATTGCTTGGATCGACTAAATGACCTGTGCAAACATCAAGCCAGCATCAGTCCTCCTATTAGGTGCCAAGCCTTGAGAGGTTGACCCAGCACGGGCATCACACACTATCTCTCCTGTCTCCTGAGACAGAGCCCCTTAAAACTGGGGCATTGTCTCGGTTTGAGCTGCCAACATTTGTGTCATCTCTGATTACCACTGCGCAGAGTGGCAGTCTAGAGCTACTAGCAAGACTGTCAGCTGCTCCTGTCTCACCCATTTATGAGACAAAGCAGAGGGAAAAGCTTAGAGCAGAACTGTAGACCCACAATGGCAAATGTACAAACCCCTCTACCCTTAAGAGTGGGTCGCCTTGCAGTGTCAGGGAGAACCACAGAAAAGGGTAGGTGTTGTTGTGGTTGGTGAACAGCTCTACTTTTGCCTTCCTGCTCTTGATCCAAATTTCTTGCATCACATTCAGAAGCAGCTACTACTTGAATGCCAGGTTCCTGCCCTTTGTCATGAGATTGACAACATCCTTCTCTAGAGGGGGCAAATGCAGGACTCTTAGAGATAACAGGTGTGTTGAGGCCCCAAGCCAAAGATTCTTTGTAAACTTCAACAGAGACAGGGACCTGGCTCCATCCTATCTGCCTGTTGAGGAAGACTGCCTTGGTATTGTTTGTCTGATCCTTAAAAACATGGGCTTCCCCTGTATCAGGGTGTAAAGTGCTGGAGGATCAAATCACTGACGTGTTGGCTTTCTGACACATTAGTAACTGCCCTTTATAGGCAGGTACCTCCCAACCCCTAAAGGGGAATATTTAGAAACAGGAGAGACCTAAAAGCTGCATTCCTGACAGGAGATGCTGTGAGGATGCTTGCTATACAGGTTGTTACAGTTTTTCTCAGTCACTTGGGTACATTTCTCGAATCATCTTCAACATTTGCAAAACAGTAATTGCATTTCTCAAAACAATTTGTACAAATAGCAATACGCCATGGATTACCTGAAAAAGCCAGTCTCTTGCTCAGAATCCTTAGTTCTTCTCCCAAAAGTAAATATCTGTGTCAATGAACATGTCAGTGCCATGAGAATGCAAGTCCTTGTGTCATTGTGTATGGAGAAGACAGCACTGCATAGCACAAAGAAAAAAACAAAATACAAAAGTAGAAATGTGAACATAGGACAATCTCCTTAGAAAAAAACGTACATGCAGTGCTGTAGGAATTACAGTGCAGTCTTCCTAAACCTCCTGATGCTCCTGTCTGTTGGGCCACAAATTCTCATCCACATCAAATGTCTTCTTTTGTGATGCAGAGTGGAGAGAATCTTTTAGAGTGTCTTTTCCAACCTTTACAGGCATCTGCTGTGATGTCATCACATGCTGCATCCATGGCAGCCAGAAGGGTCTGTGTATGTGGCTGGCAATCATATACTTTCCATCTCCATGCTGAGAAATATCCTCAATGGGGTTGGAAAGTATGGGGAGTAGGGTAAGAGGAACTCCATCAGCATCCTGTTGTGGGTCGCAGACCATTGCCTGTTGATGTTGGAGCGATGGAAACTGACATTGTATTAAACTATCACATACTTTGGCAAGTCATCTCCAATCTGACCCCTCTCTTGTTCAGGGATGAGGTCCTTGTAGAGTGTCTAAAAAGGTGACAAGACGCTCTGAGAATGGTGTGCTAACCCATATTCCCATTATTGGGCGATACAATACAGAGATAGCAGCACCCATGGTTATGTTCCCACCCCATTGGCCTGGCACATCAACTGTAGCTCTGTGGCTGTTGATATTTCGACCACGCCTTCTGCGTTTCATTAAGTTGAAGCCAGCCTCATCCATGTAGATGAAGTTGTTCAGTGGTTCACTTGCTTCCAGTTCCATTATACACTATATCCAGAAGACACAAAATGAATTTTATGAATTACATGCATTTTCATTTTGGACAAGATACAGTTACATCAAATGTATACAGCACATATTGCATCTTCTTTTCTACAGCCATAGCAAATGTGTAAAGGTCACACTTACTGTACTGCATACCACTATACGATGTACTGTTTACTGCAAGGTACAGTTACTGCATGCTCATACATGTTTTACCTGCACATACTAGTAGCGCAGCTCCTTCACTTTCATCATTTCTTTCAAATTGGACAGTGTACAACTGCTTCATAGTCATTTGGTGTCTTTTCAGCACCCTGTCAATAGTTGAGATGCTGACTGTTTGGATGTTTTCAAAGATGTTGTTGTCCTCTATAATGGCACTCTTTATCTCCCTTAGTCTTATGGCATTGTTTTCTACAATCATGGTGCAAATAGCCTCCTCCTGTTCAGGTTGGATAAGGGGCCCTCTGCCACCCCTGTGAAGTTGTCTTGCAGTTCTATGTGGAAAAAATATAGTAATGCAAAGCACAAAATTGAGTAAGATACAATGTCACTGTATCAAGTATACTTACTGTATATTGTAACATGCAAGTGGAATACTGTAATATTGTATGAAGCATTACAGAAAGTATACAGTATTACAGTACAGTGCCTATTGAGATTAGATTAGATTACAACTTTTCAGTTGTGCTTGAAGTGCTGGGTCGTTGATAAAAGGACACACACCTTGCAAAGGCACAAGGTGTGTCTCAACCAGCACCCCAATCTTGTTGGTTGTCTGGGCTCACTGCACTCCTAACTTGAATATTTGTTCAAATAATCAAGTATTTCTTTGTACTGCAGCTGTGGCAGGACAGACTTGCAGCTCACTGACCAGCCAGCAGAAATCATGTTAGCAGAGAGGCTGATATCCCTGTGGGGCATCGGAGTGTTTTCCTTGGTGTGCACCCATAAAAGATCCATAATTTAGTTACTGGAGCTCGCACTTTAAGTTGCTGGTTGCAAATTTAAGGAACAGATGGAAATAATAAAGACAGGCTACTTCATGTCCATCGTAGCCTGGACAGAAATACCCTGCTGGCTTAGGTGGAAGTGGTGGTGGAGGAGGAAACCCTACTTGCTTTCTGCCATGGACATCACTTTCTGAAAGTAAAGTTGAAAAGTGGATGAAAAAGTTTTATTGCAGTCTGAAGTTCTCGAGGTGCTCCCTCTTAAGAGGAGATGAACACTCATTTGGACTGTGGTGGACTGAACTATGCATATGCAAATTTTTAAGGGGAGAATGCATTTACAGTCAGTGGAGCGGAGTAAACCCATAGAGTTTAGTTCAGCTCAATAAACCCATCCAACCTAAAAAGTACAAGCTGTATAAATAGCAATCATACAGTTGTTCCTCATACACACTTTTCATGTTAACAGCAACATGGTAAACAAGGTTATTTACTGCTTGTGATGATGCCACACTCTATTTTCTTTGATGTGCTTTGACCCCTGCAACATAGTCCTACTGCAGGGGGTTATTTCCTGCCAGGAAACAGACCTTAGTAAACTGGTAGATACTATTAGCTTATAGTTTGAGCTTCACTTTAGATCAACAAAATAAACCTTCATCTGGTAATGTTTTGGCAAATCAGGGAACTGCTACTCTTCAGGTGCCATTTATTCATCTCTCTGTTCTTATTGTCTCAGGTTCCTACTATGCCGAAACATTGTGCAGCCCTTGGTATACAGTACATGGTAATATTATTCTTCTTGTCCTTGTTGATATAAAACTTACTTTTGTCATGATGCAGTATCTGAAGGGAAAGGACAACTACTGACCTCAAAAGAGAAACCATCATCTCAGGGCATCTGGCTGTCTGATGTCCCAAGGCAGAAACTGTGAATGAGGGCACATCATCAAATAAATTAAACATACAGCTTTTTTTAGATTTTGTTTTTTGTATACATATATCAACTATAAAGATGTGCTTGGTGTAAAAAACTCAACAGAGAATATTTTTTCTTATGTAAAGTTTGTGTTCTTTGTCCACAAAAGCTGTGACTCTTAACTATTTTTTTTGTAAGAAATAGCCTTTTCCAGTTCTACAGCCAGCAACTCTGTGACCTCCTTTAAATTACCATTGATATCTTCAGCATAGCTTGCCAAAGAAAGTTTTATTATGTCAGTCATCTGGAATTTACAGATATTTGTGAATGCTATTCTCTCAGAAAACCTTCAACTGTAAGAAAAGTTGTATAAGTTGTTTATATTTTTAGATTCTTCTAATGTTGTTTATTTTATAATTGCATCTGCACTATCAACTAGTATATTATGTGAAATGCAGTGCTTGAAAGCACCAGTCCGAGTGTAATAAGTAATAATAATAATAATAAGAACCTTTTTTTGTCTGTTTTTTTTCTCTCACTGTTTTTTACCTTACCTCAAATATTATAAACATAAGGAAAACAGCAGCATAGAAAACAGTGCACTGGCATTAAGCACCCATTAATTTACCCAAGCCTCAGGAGAAGAATAAATAAGAAAATGAGGAGTTTAATGGTGCATTAGTGAGCCAGTGGAACAGACCCTTGGCTGTGTTTTGAATAGGCAACTATTATGAAAACCAACCTGTCACACACTTGAAAGAGCAGACCAGTTGGCATTTTACATTATAATGCAATGTTTTTTCAAGGATTAGGTTGCATGCTTTGGTGTATTTATGACCAGAAAAAAGTGCAACAAAGATGAACACATTGGCTTAGCTAACCCTTTTTGGTAGAAGTAGTTAATTTTTTAAAGTAGCTCAAATGGTAGAGCTGCTTCCATCTTCTATAGCCCTGCATCCAGAGAAATAACAGTTGTTGCATAAATATATAGTGTTTCATTTTCAAAATTATAAAACATTATTTTATTGTATTATTTTTAGTGCATATTGAAAGCATTTTGTGCAGTGTTTTCAATTAGTTTAACTGGCTGTTGCTGTATGTATGATTACGACAGTATTTCTAAGCATGTTCATTCAAAAAATGTTTGGTTATTGTTTTGATGTTTCAGCTTTGTATTCCCACATCACAAAGACCTTTTTATATTAACTGTTGACTGATTCTGACAGTGCACCAGCTTTACCTTTGTTGAATACCTCTAATCAAAGTTTCCTGTTGTGAAAAGGAAAGGGAAACTTAATTTGCTTCAACCTCTCTTCTTCTCCCCACACATTTACTCTCTCACAGATATGCAAAATGAAGAATGGTGACAATAGGGATAATCCTGAGTAAAGGCTTGCTGGCACATTAATTACTTGATTGATTGACTGGTGTGGTAATGTACTTGAAAGCACACCTACATTTCCTTATGTATGTTTAAAAAGCCACATTTAAAAATCAAGGCTCAAAGTGATGAACTAAATTATGAGCAGACAAGGCAGTAGCTCTGTGTGACCGTGGAGCTATTTGATGATTCTCAGTGTTTTTTAACTATGAAAAACATTTTTACATTACATTTCCTTTCATGTTAATGTTACGATGTTGATTGATGCTGCCGTAAGGCCAGAGTCTGAACATTTCTAGTGCAGGATCAATATGCTGGTTCAAGATCTTATGTCATAACTTTCTTACCCCAAACCATAGTCATTAGCAGGGCAGAAAATTAACTGATGTGTGGGACATGTTAGCTTGAACAGAAGCATTAAAAAACAAAACAAAACACAACCAAACTTGACTTCATGTATAACATTAACAAACAGACTGTCTGAATGAGCCAAAGTTGAAGCTCCTGCAGGTTTGAAATAATACCATTCTTAGCAAATATCAAGAGAAGAAGATCAGCTTTACAGTTTCACTTAAGTAGCTTATTTCCAATGCCATATGACAGTTTAATATCACTGCCTTACAAGAAATAATGGTATTGTCTAAAGAGGTTAGAGTTATTAGTGAGTGATCTTTTGTGACATTGGTGTAAGGAAATGTCATTTTTTTGAAAATCTCTTGGTGTGTCTTAAGCAAAAGTCCCTTGTAAAAACAGGGGCACAGACAATGGATTCACTATAATTTTACCAATTTTTGCAATGCACTCATAAATCCAATATGTCATAAGGGTGGTCCACTTATTGCTTTGAAAGGTTGAAAGATTAGAAAAGCACAATATAAATGCAGTCCATTTACCATTCAACCATTGTTTATTTGATAATGATTACCCCAAATGATCTCATCACACTTTGGTCTAAATTTTTTCTTTGGCTTATACTATGTGATATGACACGTTCAAATGATGATCACAGTCCTATTTCATCTGGCTAATATACCAAGTGGAACAACAGCCAATGAATGCTAATTATAAAAATTAATTAAGAAATGTAATAATCTCGTTTGTCTAATGCTGGAATCTCTTAAGGATAAGATTTCAATCACAGGCTGTTTTATTAATACACTGTTATTAGCTCTCCATAAGCTAACAGAATAGTGTAATGATTAGATTTTACTGCATAGATAGCGTCACAGAGATGTGCAGTTAAAAAATGACATGAATAACAATCAGGTTACTGATGTAAACATTGACTGCTTGAGCAGGATAATTTAAATATGATATTAGATATGGATTACAAGCACTATATATTATCCCTGTTAACAGCAGGCATCAATGATACCTACAATATTTCATATTAATAGTTGTAAAATGTGAACTTAAAAAGTTCTAGATGTAAAACACTAAATGTAATGAGTAATATTTTATAAGAAAAAAGTGATATATTTAGGATATATTGAGAATAGTTTTCCTAAAACAGTAATTACATGGTACAGCTAATCCACGCATCTAGTTAGTCTTAACTCAAACGCTGGCGAGCTCATAACCTTGTGCCTAACCCTGTGTGTCACAATAAACATAAAACATGACTTAATCTTTCCTGGTTCGGTGTAATCTTCCATATCTGAAGAAAAGTGGATAAACCTTTGTCTTGCCTCCTTGTGACCAGCTCTCTCACTGGTAAACTCTCCTGACAACCATTTAAAAGCCACATTGTCTGCAGTTGGATATGACTGGTCTAAAGGTGAATATAAACAGTTTGTTGATAAACTGTTTATCAGTCAATTTTAATCTCCAGTTTTTGTCTTGTAGAGTTCTGTCCTGCCTTTTTGTGAGTCTTCTTTGACTCAAATCCAAGTCCTTATTTCTTCCTGTTCCAGGTTAAGGTCCGGTAAGCTAAATGAGTCATAGCAACATCCAGAGCAGGACCCTGTTCTCTTAACACTATGTAAGTATAGGTCTAACAACAGCTGTGCTTTATTATTATTATTATTTATGACAATCATTACTTTCTGCATGTCACTGCATTATTATTTAGCTCTGAAGTTTATAATGACAGTAACTGTCCTCTTAAATTCCATGAGCATTGACAGCCAGTGTTGGCAGTGGTGGCAGCTTACAAAAATAAGCACAAAGCTCTGCTGGAAATTTCTTTTAATACATAAACATTTTTGTTATTTCCCATTGCGAAAAATGTTTATTTTGTGAAGCTCAAAAGTTCAGCACTGTGTAATCTAGTTTAATCTATCCGTAATAAAACACAGATTACCAAATTCCTCCAAACCATTTTTAAGGGTTAAAAAAGAAGAATAATGCTTTATGAACAGTGCACAAGGTGTAGTCTCAATACTTAAAGCATTGCCATCACTTCAATGAAAAGTTGTAAAGCAGAAAGTGACTTCTGTGAAGCCACATAACTTTAACTTTATGGGTAAAGGATTAGTTGTTTGACAAAATGTCGTAATGTAGCGAGGAATGAACTGTATGGACATGTTTGTGGTGCTCACCTTATCAGCCCTGCAAAGTCCTTTATAGTCATGAAAGACAGCATGTCCTTTTAAGCAACTGTACTAAGATGAACACTTGCTAAACTAATTCTGGTTTGATATCTTTTAAAGTAATGCTATACAGCAACACTTTTGTATCCATTCATAAGATTGTATCCATTAAGATGGCATTATCATTGCATCATTACCATTATCCATTATTATGACTTCTCACTGATGAATGAAAACCATCAAAAATTAATCATTGCAATGGAAGATTATAATTGTATTAATTAAAATCAATCAACTACTGAGTTAAAAATAGTTGTCAACTTCATGATAAATAAATAATAATGGTATTCAAGATTATTAATAGATTAAACAATATATTTGTATGTCATAGGAGTAGAGAATATGATCTGCCACAGTCTTAAAATATGAACCAGTTTGACTTATTGTTATATGGTTTCATATCTCTACCAATCCTGCTTGGTAAAGGGCAAAAACAAGAATCAGACAATACAGAAAAACAACAATAGTTTATTTTAACCATATTTTGTGTATGAACTACAAACTCTGGTCTCTATAATCGATCTCCATATCTTTTAAAGGTCATGAAAGAATGCTTACATGAAAATCAATCTCTTATTAGTTTACATCATGTTTCTATTTTTCACTTTTAGAACAGTTTGGCACATGTAAAATCAAAATTTTAAAAATTTTTGTTTTTGTTTTGTTTTATTCTCAAAATGTATTTTTTATATAAATCTACCACTATAACAGCATTCAATCTCAGAAAAAAAGAAAAAAAATGTGGAAAAAAAATAATATTGACCAAAAATATTTAGATATCTTACA
This sequence comes from Acanthurus lineatus, assembly GCA_029814665.1. Taxonomy (NCBI): domain Eukaryota; kingdom Metazoa; phylum Chordata; class Actinopteri; order Acanthuriformes; family Acanthuridae; genus Acanthurus; species Acanthurus lineatus. Next base: position 9,605,240 of record JAPZDV010000023.1, on the reverse strand, counting down.
TACATGAGACAGCTTGACTAAAATGCAACAAATTTACGATTTAAATTTTCAGACGATTTACCTCCAACTAAAGGCAGAAAGGGAGGATGGTTACACTCTCTTATGTAAACTGAGTAGAATTGTGATCCACATCCCACCACTAGGAACTCAAACACAGACTAAATGACACAAACCCATGTCGTTCTATGGTTTACAAATGTGCCAAACTCCACAGAAGTGTTTTTAATTATAAGATAAGTAGTGCTTGGGTGAGAAAAAAGAAAAAAAGCATCATATTGGGTAATCAATTATCTAATTAAGTCTGAACCAAAATAACTGGGGGACCTCATTTTATTTGGGAATCTACCATCTGCCTTGTGTGCACCACATACACAGAGGAAAGGCTTATGTTTCACTGAAAATTACTGAACACATCGCCAGAATTATCTTTATCAAATTATCCCGAGAAATACAGTAGGTCCTTATACTGAGTAGATAAATATCAATCTGATTGCACCCAAAATAGTGTCAAAGCTCCCACTGATTATTTCCACTGCAGCCTCCATAATTCTTAACCTTGCGGAGGAAAAAAGGAATTAAATGTCAAAAAACAACAATAAAAAGCTGTTTCACATGGGACAAATATTTTCAAATTACTTCTCTTTTACAAGACATATGGATGTTAATTTGCTACAGAGTTTATTTAACAGATTATAGACACAGATTTTAAATCTGCATAATCTATGCAATTATTGTAATACATATCAGAAGAGGACCACAGGTAATACTAGTCTTGTGCCAATAGTGCTTTAGATTTTCATCTTTTTGTATAATTGGATTTTTGTATCCTACTCATGGAATAACGAAGACGAAACTGTGACTGTCTTATTTATTGCCCCAACTTGAAAAATGCTGCAGCTTTGAGAAGCAGCCACTTTTTTTTTACTTGGTATAACTGTACTTTAAAAAGCACTCCATGTAGGCTTTAAAGATGTCTGTTTGTAGTTAACTTCACTTGAAGACTTTTTGTTCAGTTACCTTTAGCCTTGAATGTAGGAACTCTTGACAAATTTGTACATAGCTGTACTTTTAGCTTGATAATGATCAAAGTAAGGTTAGCTCCTATATTTTACAGTTGCCTTGACAAATAGAAGACTATGAGGTGTGCTCTCTAACAAGCATGAACCCAGGAACACTGCAGCTTGTTAGCTTGGAAATTTTGTAGTTTAGGTAAACTGTAGAATGTGACTGAAACAAAATAAGCAGACAGATAGTAGCAGAGATGGTGATTATGCAGCAAGAGTAGTTTGAGAAGATTCTGTGAATGTGCTGATACTTAAGCTGTGAAAACCACCATTGCCGGTGAAGTTCTGTAATCACCATGATCCAAGCTGATAAAAGCATGTGATCTTAGTGATTTCATCAAATCATGAGTTCTTCAGAGAGACCTTTCAAGCCTATAGAAGCAGGTTGTTTGAAACTCATACCATATTTTTGCTGAATTTTGGGCAGAATTTTACTTTTTGCTTCAAGGGCAGTGGTGCACAGTTCCACTGCAGATCTGCAACAGTTGTTTTGACGAGTTCTTTTCTTTTTCATACCTTACTATTTTACCTCAACATAATAAAAACACAGCTGAATGTAGCATGATAATAGCCTGACCTTTTTTAAAATAAATTCTACTGTTAGAGCAAAAGTTGAACTTATTTGCTAAAAATAAACCTGGGGCTTCTCCCCAAGTGTTGGATCTGACAAATGTCTCCCTAACATCTGCATTTATGGTGCCTGGCACCATTTTTCACAGTGGGGGCTTTGAAATGGTTTCCAGAGTGTGGGCGCCCACAGAGCCGTGTCCATCCAAAGCCCATGGGCACATCAATTAAAATGGAAATTGTGTTGTCGTGAAGGGAGAGGGAGAGAGGCAGGTGCAATTCAAACATCTGGTTGATGCCTGATCCCACACATTCACCCCCAAAGCCTCTCGTGGCATAAGCCCTGCCGCTGAGGGCCAAGTCCTGTTGTTGGCAGGTGCAGGGTTAGAATTTGGGGCTGCCAGGCACTGCCCATGTGGAAATGTGGCACACAGATGACAGGCAATGTGCTCAGACAGCTGTATAAAGGGTTTACGCTCTTTCTTCAGCTCATCAGTCTGCTTCTGATAGCACTCAGTCCTGAAGTACTGCAGATGAGGTAAGGGGTCCCAGCATGAAAAGGGTGACTTCAAAGCGATCATCTTCATATGCAACAGTAGAAAGCACCATAAGGTTAAGGTGACCCCATCATACATTGGAAACATTTGGAGGCAGTGGACCTTGGCCAGAATTTAATCATCTACATTTTTCACAAGACTTCTGATTTTTTACATTTTCTCCCCATTTTTTCAGTCACAATTATGCTGATTCTAAAATACCAATTAATGCTGCTTCTGTGTCACAACATTCAGAATTTAAATTGGTCTTGATGCAATTAATAGATTATTCTTTATAATCATTGTAAGATGTCTAAAGTGAACAGAAATAAAAATTGGGGATAGAATAATACTTTGCATATACATTAAGAACACAAAGACAAAAAGTTACTCAATAGAATGTAATTTAACGAAAATATACTTCTAAAAGTGATCCTCAGCTTTTACAGCAGCAGAACGCAGGACATATTTCCATCATTTTAGATCCTCAGTCTTTTGATGATAAAGCAGAAAGTGTCTGATATTTATGTGGCAGATATGATTAAACAGTGAATTATGATCAAATTTTGTCACAGACAGTTCTGTCACTCATTGTAAAATAATGAACAAGTGTTTGATTCATCTCAGTTACAGATGGTCACAGAAGATTTCATGAGTTCATCCACAGCTGGAGAAGATCACTAATGTGCTCAAGATTCTTTTGATACATGGGGAAAATGAGGTTACTATCTCATCTGATCTAAAGTCTGCAGTTTACCAAAAATTAGCACTAATTTGCTTAAGGAGTTTTTTCTCCTCGACAGATGTCTTCAAACAGAGTTTGAAAGCATATTAGTAAACCAATCACAGAAAATGAGAGGAAGAAAAAAACAAACATGAATTAAGTGCTGAAAAAATAATTGGATAATACAGTTTTTCTTGATTTAACCACAATACTTTTTTTCTTAAATAAATAACTTCTGTTTTGTAAAGACACTTTTTGAAACAGTAGACATACCCTAATTCCCAAAGTCATTGAATAAACATAACCAGTCACTGATTTGCCAAACACACCATATTTCCATACCTCCATGTTTGAGCCACAGTTCTTACAAGCAAATTGTCATTAATGTCCTGCCATTAATATCTTCATCATATTCCATCTGTTTTATAATGTCTCATTTTGGAAAAAAAAACAAACAAACAAAAACAAAAAGTATTAGATTTGGGTCTCTTGTACATTGTCTTTTGAGCTGGCCCGGATTAACAAAGGTTCGTGCGCTGAACTGTGTATGGAGTTGATAGTGGAGGCATGGTTGTATGCAGTCTTATAGGTGTTATAATGGTTGAGGTGCTCGTGCTCGAGAGGAGGCAGAGTCAGGTGGCCTTCCATGCCGGGGCCTCCAGTTACACAATCCTCGTCCACATTGATGATCTCAATAGTGCGTGTAGGTGCGTGGTGGTTCTGCTGGTGGTGCTGTTTGCGCATCTTATAGAAGATGATCAGCATGACAGCTGCCATGAGTGTGATTGCAACAAAGCAGCCAATGATGATCTTGGTCGTCTTCATGACCTCATCCAAGCCGTTCAGTGAGCCCTCCCCAACCAGCTCCGTGACAGGGATCGTGTAAGTCTTCTCTGTGGCACGGGTGGAGAGCGGGGCCCGAACTGTAGTGGTAGTTGTAGAGGTGGGTGAAATAGACTCCCATGTACCAGCAGAGGGGGTGGGGCCCACCTTCTGTTGCACCGTGGTTGTGAAGCCCTCATTATGTGGAGTTTCTATGGTCTCCACAGTCACTGTGGTGAAGTAGCTGAAGCTGCTGTTCTCTGTAGATGACACATTGAGTGTGGCAGAGGCTGTTGTGTTACCTGCAGAGTTACTGACCATACATGTATACGTACCAGTGTCCTGCATGGTAACGTTAGTGAAGTTCAGAGTACCGTCATTCAGCACAGAGATTCTGACCTTGTATGCACCATGTGTCATGATAGAACCATTGGGTGTAATCCAGCTTACAGAGGTCAAGGAGCTCGCTCGGCATTTTAACTCTGCAGCACTTCCCTCTGTCACATTTAAGTCTGCAGGAGGCTCCACAATAACAGGAGCATAACAGTGAAAGTAGTTCTGGTCCAGCTCACCAATGTATCGTCCCTTATGGTGGGATGGTGAGCTACAGCGTGCACAGCAGCTGGTGTTTGCTGGTACCATCTCCTTAAGCCACCAGCTTAGCCAGAGGATGTCACAGTTACAATTCCAAGGGTTGTGGTGCAAGTGCACCCTCTCGAGGTGATGTAAAGGAGTGAAGAGATCATGGGGCAAAAGGGTAAGGTTGTTATGGGCTAGATTGAGCTCCACAAGTGACTGCAGGTCATCAAAAGAGTTCCTTTCTATAGTCTGGATCTGGGCATGCATCATCCAAAGCTTCTGCAAATGAATGAGCCCTTTAAAAGAGCCAGGACGGATGACAGATAGTTGGTTCCCCGACATCTCTAGTTCATCCAGCTTCACCAGGGGAATAAGGTTGGGAATTTCCTTCAGATTGCACATTCCCAGATTTAAGTAGCGCAGATTGCTCAGCCCTTCAAATGCCCCCTCAGATATGTAGGAGAGCCGTTTGAGCTCCCCAAGGTCCAACCGCCGTAATGAGGGCACTCTGTTGAAAGCATAGGAGGGAATGCTCTCTATGGGGTTATTCCTCAGCCAAAGCTCCTTTAGTTTGGAAAGGTACTCAAATGCCCCGTTTGGGATAGTCGTGAGGCGATTATCAAAAAGCTCCAAGGTATTGAGGCTGGCCAGTCCATTAAAGGCCCCAAGCTCAATCTTGCGTATGTGGTTTTTGCTCAGCTGCAGAATCTCCAGATGTCTTAGGTGCTTGAAGCTGTCCACCTTTATCACCTGAATGAGATTTTCTTGTAGATTCAGGTAGCGTGTGTTGGTGGAGATGCCATCAGGAACATCCCGCAGGCCTCGTCGGGTGCAGATGACTTTGCTGAACTGGTTACTACAGGAGCAGACAGAGGGGCACGTCTGAGCACGTACCAGCCCTGCCACAACCAGCAGCTGGAGGGCCAGAAGCAGCACAAACAAAGGGTCGGACAAGGCCCGGTTCCACCTAGGACCTCGCATCATCTGCTGCTGCTGATAGGAGGTCATCTTGTTTAACATTCATAATTCATTGACTGGTCTTCCACTCTTTGGAAAGAGGATTTGGGCTCACTGGAATGAAATGAGAGACAGAAAAAGACACATTTGATGGTTGAATGAGCAGGTATAGTTCATGCAAACATTAATGTCACTTGTAAAGCAACACTCATACATTGAAAATTATAAATCTTTAGATATAAAACTCAGAAGCTATGGTGTGTATTTGTTTCTCTGTTGCAGTAAATACTAATCATATTTACATATACAACACTCAAACTTGCAACCTGTAGGGATTGCCTTCTATTTGGTTCTGTGTCTGGATGCACTCTCAGTTTTAGTACACAATATAAATTCAAAATGAAGCCACCAACTTCTGTGCTTTATTTCTGCGGGAAGAGAAAGAGAGGGATAAAAAGCAGCTGTGAATGCTGTGTTGTGTGATTTATATTTGAGACTGGAGGGACATAAATAATAAGGAAGCGTACCACCCACCAGTCCTTCAATCGAGTCGAGATATCTGGAAATGTCTGATTACAATTCACAGTTCCTTAAAGGCACGTATGTGACTGGGATGTGAAACTAGTGAGAGTCAAAATGGGACCAAAGAATGTTTGTTTAACTCTTTTTGTATCTTGCCAGAGGAAACTGTTTAAATACAAACAGTACACTCTTTGATTAAAATTTACTGTGTGCAGGATAGATGATGCCATGGCATCATATAAGCGTAAAATAAGTGTAAATAAGTTAAAGAAGTCTATATAGTTGATCTAATGCATGTTATGTTATTATATTGTTCATTTTGTCATGTTTGTGCAATGTAAATGTAAATAATAGCTAAGAAATTGCACAAGGAGGTGGAAAGTTGAGACAGCAGAGACACAATCTGGATTTTCAATTCAAAAACAGCACAAACAAACAAACAGGTTAAGCAAAACATTCAGACATTGCATTTTAATTTGTGTATAACCATAACACAGTAATAATTCATTGAGACAGCTAAATCATTTTGATCAAACATAAATCACTACAAGTGGATACCACTCATATTCAATATAGTCCAGCTAAATCACTGAGATGAGGCTGTAGACTAAATTAAAAGTCTAGCAGACATTACTTTTGTTGGTGAGTTATTCAGAAACAGCTGGGAAGAGTTAATTAAAGAGAAAAGTAGAGTGAGGTACATATATTCAATATCAAAATCCAGCCCTCCTGTGTAAATACAAATTTATTAAGAGACAGTTGGTTACACAACAAACATGCAAATTACATATGGTTCAGAGTTTTATGACACCTTTGTGACCTCAAAAAGAAAATTATCTGAACTTCTGTTATTAATTGGAGTGAACCATATTTTTCTTAAGATCATATTAGATTTGTGGAGTTCACTAATGAATATATTAACAGTAATTGTTGAATGTATGAGAATGCTGAGATAGGCATTAAAAACATCATCACTATTTGAGTAGTGCAATGAAACCAGGTGTCAGAATTCTAACATTTTATTTGTCAATGTCAGAAAAGGCTGTTTCTTTTTTTTCCTCTCTAAGCAAAAGACTGGAGAACACTCTGGGCAGGTCGGAAGTGAGTCACAAGCTAACACAGATAAAGAGAACCATTTATAGAGTCTTTAATCTACCTGACCTGAATGTTTTTGAATGTGGGAGGAAACTGGAGCATGTTCAGAAAATCAATGTGAACATGAAGAAAAAATGTGAACCTCACACAGAAAGTACAAGAGTTATAAGCTGCAGTGGAATGAAATTGTTAAAAACTGAAATGTGTTTGTTAAGATACAAATATCTTCAATATATCTCTATATTTGTCTCAAAGAGAACTCCAACTCATCAGACAAGTGAGTTTAATTTTTTAAACACAGTAATGAGCTTTACCACACAAGGGTTCTCTTGTGATTTTTTTCATGAATAAAGTAAAATAGCAATCAAATTGAGATTAGGTCAATTATCTCTGACACTGTGTATTCAATACACATATTAACAACATAATACGATTTAAAAGTGTTAAATGGAATTTTCAAAAGGATAGGAGATGCTGTAAATAAAACACAATACTTCATATGTTCAGTAATGATTTGGCAAACACTGCAAAAGATGATATATATGAGCATTATGTAGATCAAAGGTAAATCTAAAAGACTGGGAGCATTATATTATTTTGATGCACACACACAGACACACAAGTAGTTACACACAATTTAACAAATAAATCAGTGAAGAAATAAACTAATTTCTGATTTTCCGACACTCACTTTGTTGCTAATAACAACATAAACATAAAAGCTGATTTCTGAGCAGAACAGAATAAGTCGGCTACATGAAGGCCGTTTTGGGATTAGAGTATTTCCGGCTTCCATGCAGTATATGTTCAACACAGCCTAATCTGCAACATAAAGCTCTTCATTTAAGGACGAGCAAGCTATTACTGTAACTACTGATTAATTGCTTGATTACTGACTCCATTAATTCTTCAATTACAAAATTCAAATTCCGAGCAGCCAAAAGCCTGAGGGTGGAGCAGAAACATGTTTTGTGAAGGGGACCAAGCAAATGTGACAGGGATCACGCACCAGGCTGAAAATCACATTCCATTATGGCGTCTTTTAATTTGTTAGGATTTAATACCTAGCACAAAAAAACAATTGACTCTGGGGTTTATGGGACAATGAGGTTTCTGCTTGCATGCCTCACTGACCCTTCTAAAGTGAATAATAATATAAGTGAACATTTCCAGGAATATTTATAGTACACACTTATTATTCAGACAAGTACAATTTTTTTCAAGGTGAAATTCCATTAACAATATGACCAACTTAAAATGTGCTTCACACTTTACAGCATGATTTGTGAATAACTACCCCTCAGATTAGAAGTCCCTTTATTTTATTTTCACTATTTACTCATCCTTTGTAAAAGATCAGACCTTGAAATGAGACTGTGATTTAGCAGAACAGAATTCAAATTATGACAGCAGAAAAGATGAAGTTGATTTACAAATCAAAACAATATGTCCTCACACTGACAATGAAAGCAGCAAAATTGGATTTACGTGTGCAGTGAAGGAATTAGATTAAAGGCGATAAGAAAAATGAGATTAAGAAAAGAAAGCATTTTTTAAAACTTTTGTCCTAACAGATTATAAACTGCCAGCTGTCTCTTTGTCTGGTAGGGAGTACTAAAGCATGACCCAGATTAGAAAGACTGCAGACAATTGAAAAGCAAGATCTGCAACATTTCTGAATTAATTTCTGGTTATGAAATGAAAACAATTCACACTGAAGCGAACCATACAAAGACTCTCTGTATGTGGCTACATGCATCTGTTCAGCAGCACAGATGACAATACATCTCACATCAAAAAGATACCATAAAGTGAATTCATTATGATGATACATCAACATTCTTATAACCAGGACATTTTTTGTTTGGAGATAACATTATGGAGTGTCTGTTGCTCAGGAGGTAGAGTGGGATATCTACTAATCAGGGGGTGCAAGTAGAATGATTGCCAACTCCTCCGGTCTGCATGTCAAAATGTCATTAAGGAAGATACTGAACTCTTAAAATTTTGAATTTGTGTGTATGTGTGTAAATAAGCTTATAACACTTAACGTCCAGCAAAATGGAGTCACTTCACCTTGAGAAAGCCAGATGTTTCTTTGTTATTGGAGCAGAATGATCAACTACATAATTATGAAAACTGCCAAGACTGAGACCCCAATGATTTTTGGTTTGTCCCACCAGCATGGAGACCACAGAGTCTCAGTGAGGTCTGCAGAAGTAACAAATGGAGGTGGAGGAGGATCAGGCCTCAACAACAGCAGCTTATCCTGATGAAATGCACAATCGACAATGGCAGTACTCAGCAAGGACCGACAAATAACACTGTCACTAAGCCTTGAGATGACTTAATGAAAAATCTGAAATTGCCCTAAAAAGATAAGAGGGTGAAACGGCAACCAGATTATTGCTGAAAGTCGGAGCTGCTTAAGTGAATCTTTGAGATGGACTTGGTAAAGCCATTTCCAGTTTAAGAGGGAAGCTCTCCCATTGCATTGGAAGAAAGCAATAACCTCACATAAAATCAAGAATGCCACAGACAGGCACTCATTCTGTTACTTGAACACACTGATCCAAAGAGGGAGCTGAAAAGAGACTGCATGGAAGCTTTGGTCATTATGCCAACCAAAAAACTAGCTCTGCAAGTGTAAGTGGGAATACTGGCCATTCATTAATCAGAGGGTTTGATCAACGGCCCCTGCAGTTTACATGTTCAAGTGTCCTTTGGCTAGATACTGAACCCCACTTCGCTCCTGATGGTTGTGTTATCAATGTGTGAATGGTTATCGCTCCATATGAGCAGGTGGCACCTTGCATGGTAGCCTCTGCTACCACTGTGCAAATGGGTGAACGCTGACTTGTGTTGTAAAGCACTTAGAGTGGTCGCTAACACTGAGAAAGCACAATAGAAATGCAGTCCATTTACTGGTCCATTTAACATAAATGTGTCATCAGCATAAAACTGTAGAGATACGTATTATTATGTGTAAAATTATTATTTGCTTCATTTAAGCATGCAAACTCAGAGATATCAGGTCATTGTTTAAGTAAATTGGTCTAAATTTAACTGAAAGACCCATTACAACTAGATTCTGGGTATCACAGAGGCATGATTTTAGTCTCTTTTGAGAGTTATCACTCTGAATTTTGTCCCAAACTGTCAGAAACACTGTATGTGCTAAGTTATTATTAATCCACATTTATCTGAGCCATCTTTATTTATACTTAAGCCATCGACATGCAAATTTAGGTCATCTGTATTAAATTTAGGCCATTCACTACATTAACTTTATCATTTCATTCTCATAGGCCTCTTTTCAGCTATCCTCTTGTCACACAAGTGAAACCGAAGCAGCATGTCAACAATGTCAGATTTTCAACTGCAACTGGCTTGGTTCTCGACACAAGAGAAAAAGGGCGGGCTTTTCCTTTTAATGTGGACTCTTGCTGGCTATATTAAGTTGTGGAAGGGACTTGAAAATTCCTAATACATCAAATGAGGTGACAGTAGAAGGTTGGGAGCCGAAATGAAAGACAGTACAACGAGAGCAGTTGTAAAGGCAGTCCATTGGCATTACATGGATGTTCTCATGTTTTTTTGACCTGATGTTTTACAGGATTGGATGGTCTATATGTTGCTAGAGTAAAAGGCCTGTTTTTGTCAGGATGTTAGCAGTCATTGGCTTACTATGTGGCTTCATTGGTGAAGTAAAACTGTATAGGGGTCTTTTGTGTTAGTGATGTGACAGATAATTTGCTGTACTTAATTTTTAACTTAGAACTTAAAATGGTTTGCAGCGATCATATCACAACATTCCAAAAGATGTGTAACATTACTATATAGAAACTCTGTGAGGGGAAACTTGAAAATCATCTAAGCTGACAGCTTGTTGAAAGGCTGTTGAAATATCGTAAGGATAAAGGCAGTTTAATTAAGTGCGAAAAGTGAAAAAATCCTCACTGAGGATCTGTCATCAGACAATTTTAAGGTAACCAGTGGTAATTAAATATCAACACCAAGAACCAGCAGCAACTAGAGACTACTGCATTGCTAACACTCAGCTAGCACATATGTTCTGGGTCATCTAGAAGATCACTCTTTAGAGCAACAGGTGGCAGTAGCCTGCATTTGTCAGTGAAAAGCAAACTGAAGTATTACAAATGCGGAAATAATAACCATTGAAATGCTCACGTTCAAATTGCTTGTGTCCACTCACTGGGAATTTAATATTTTAATGTGAACTGACTATAATCCAGAATATGTCAGATGATTAGTTTCAAATGATACTGGCATTGTCAGCCCTTTGTCTTTTTGTTGTGATTCGGTTTTAGAGGAAGAAAGAAAGGAGAAAAATAAAGAAAATAAAGAGACACAAAACTTGGGTGAAATCATTGGGACAACAAATAATTGCCAAAGGGGCTTTCCTAAACTTGTATTTGGAGCTTGAGTCAAATAAAACCTCAGATATTAAAAACATTGCACAGATATCCTGTTTAGCTCCACATGATGCTACATCCAGAGGCAATATTCTAATTGAGGCTGTATTTCTGAACAGCCAATCAGACTGTTTTCACTCACTAATTCTCCACGATGACTCAGCATTTTGAATTGGCCAAAAAGCCACCTAAAAAATAAGCCAGACACTGCAGGACACATGGGGTACACAAGGGTGGGAGACACTCACTGACAGCCTGATGCCGGCCTTGTATGTCAGGGCTCATAGAAACAGGAAGTTCATCTTTTAGCATGACCAAACTAATCAATACTCAATCAATGATACATAAATACGAATAAATCTTTTTCATTAAGCATATGTCCACACTCAGTAATAATCATACTTCTCTGTCTTTAGACCAGCTGCATATAACAATGCATAACAGAATGTTTTTTTTTTTAATATTACCCTGAATTTTTCAAAAATAAAAATTAGTTAACTTGTTGCCACAAACAACATCAGTTTTAGTTTAGATTATTATAAACTAAACCTATATAGGCCACATATGCTGCACAGTTAACAGCATTTTTTATATATATAATGCAGAATCTTTTATGGATTCCAGTGTGGGAGGTATACCAACCACATGCATTCCAAGCCTTTGTTTCTTTTTCCTTCTAAAAAGAAAACCTCTTCATGTCATTGCTAAAGCACCAACAACCTACATGAATAAACATGACTCGCAAGCTGTATCTTACCTGCAGGTGTTTACTGAATATACACTAACTACCCGAACTATTGTAACTGTTATCTTGGTTAGCTTTAAATTTGGTGCCCAATAAAGTGCTGATTGAAAATTAACTAAAATCTTTGATTTGAAACTGAGTATTCAGAGTCACAGAAGAGATTTGCTTCTCTTTTTGAAATCTTTCCATTTTTGGATTTGCAGAAGAGTACAGCATGTATGTCGTGCAGCTACAGAAAATGTCAAATTTTTTATAATGTTTCCATGAATTTACTCAGACTAAGTACATTTTATGTTGCTATACAAGTTTAAAATTCCACCAATAACAGTCTCACACTAAAGCATGATAGATCCTTAGATATTCTGGAGGATGTCCTGACAATGATGGTGCAAAGGATGAACATAGTGTAACATTTGAAAAGTCTGCACGGGAGGAAGTCCAGTAAGTGTTTACCACTGTTCCTTTGGTGTGTGAACCCAACTGCAACTGGCACTTAAAATACTTTTTTTGTAACTGGATGATGCATCTCTAACAGATATTTTAAGAACACTAAAGGACACTAGCCTAATGAATCTTACTTATAAATCTCAGCTTTGCAAAAAGTACTTGGGCAAACACAAAAAAATATACGATAAGTTCTCTGTAAAAACAAGTCTCACATTAGTGCAGCAAAAAGAAAAAGAAATTAACTTTTTTAGTTTAAGAATTATCCTACTGGAGTTTAAAAGCTGAGATGAATTGTAAAAAATACTTAGTCATAGATTTTGTAACAGCTTAGCAAAACATCAGTTTATGCCAGCTACCCTATTTCTAACCCCGCAGTGTTAAACTTTAGAGATTACTAATTCAGTATATTGCTCATGTACATCACATATGCATGCATTTGTACATTAATAAGATCCTTAAAAGTACAATAGTCAATTTGTAATGGGACAAATTTCATTATGTATTTAATGAATGTGTAGCCCATTACTCTACTCTGCTTTTACACAGCTGTGAATACAGATTAATGCACGGAGCCACTCTTAAGTGTTTAGAAATGTTGAGAGAAAAAGAAAAAAGTGAAATGATTGTCTTACTATAGCTCTTTTTCATTGTCTTTTGTTTTAACCATCCAAGTGTAACAGACAAGCTGAGTACTTTGAATTGGCGCTAACTAGCCAAGTGAGACAAACTGACAGCTGCTCCCCTGCCCACAGCCTGACATCCGTTCGCTCACAGCTTGTCTGTCTCATCCATAACAAGATGGTGAAATGATTTTGATTCATCTAACAAACACTTACTTAACCAACAATCCCTGCATGATCTTTCTTAGATAGTTTATGTACGAACGAAACAGTCTTTCTTTGCCCTTTTTCAGTTTGTTGTCTTTATGAAATAGCTGAGACCTAACTTCAAGTTACTGGAGAAAAAGGGGTATATGAATAGCAAATTGTGATCTGAAAGTGAAAGTAAAAACAAAAACTATATACTATCCAACATGCTGAAATAAAATGAAGAAAAGCATATTTTACATACTATTAAAATCAATATTCAGAAGATATTACCAAGAGCCGGCATGACAGAATTACTTCTCTGGATGGGAACGTTGGATGATTTCATCATACATGATGTAATCAATCATTGTACTCCCATGTATTATTTTTCTCCCTTTTCTAAATGAACTTAGGGCTCCTCTAAATAACATAAATCCAGTCCACACACTTTGTATGGATAAGTGTGCTTCGAAGGTTCTGTGCTTTAGGTGCTCTGGTCCCTGTCATTTGCTTTATCTTTTCAGTTCACTCTTTGCTTTGAATTTTGTGTGGCATGAAAGAAAAAAAAAACCTTTTGCCAACTCATTAACATCAACACTCCATCCTAAATGGGAACGTATACAATGAAGGAGGAAAAAAAGAAAAGAAAGAGCTATTAGAAGAGCAAGACGTAAGCACATCTAATGAGCTCTTGTAGTGTCAGCTACAAGTAAGCATTCTGTCTCAGCTGTGTCTGCCTGAAAATAAATTAGCTACATACACACATTTAACACTACTATTACCTCGCAGAGCATATAAATGTTATCCAGAAACAGCCTCCAGAAACAGTTTCAGAAAGCATTTATTAACAAGTCTTCCATGAAGATGGAAAAAGTTTTTAAGATAATTTAAGGGGAATTTAACTTCATTTACTTTTACTTATTGCAATATAGATACAGATAGCATATGTGACTGAGATAGAGAGAGGTACAGGATCATTCAACAAAGGTCACTAATCAGAACTAAACTGGGAATGTAGCATTACATTGCATGCATGTTAACCACTTGGCCACTCACTTTTAATCATTAATGTGCAGGACAATTAAGTTTTCTTTTATAGAGGATTGATTTTTGTCTCTTTTTTGTCATTGTTATTTTTTTGGACTGTGTTTATCTTAAAACTTGGTAGTTAAGATTCTGTTTAGTTCTTGAGCTGAACTAAAAACATTTCAGCCTGCACTGTGCCATCAACTGAAAAGGGAGAATATCTTTTATTCCTCTTGAAAAATCTAACCACCATAAATGGGCCTTCATATGTAATGCTATGTATATTCCGTGTCATTTTTATTATACCAAAGGGAAAACCAACCATTTGGTTTTGAGTCATGTCTGAAAAAAGCTCCATCTTGTCGAGTTGATCTACCATGCCTGAAAAAAAGCACAAGTTATACACATGTAGTGGAGACAAAAAGCTGAACGGAAAGTGCTTTGCTATTTGCACTTTTTTAACATCTAAGTTAAGGTTGTGACGCAAAAAAAAACACCTCCTAACCTGTCAAGTTTATGCAAATATAGAGTTTGTCAATGTTTACAAATGACACATCTTCCTCTGT
>JAPZDV010000023.1:9548376-9561725 GCA_029814665.1 Acanthurus lineatus | reverse complement strand
CAGACTCATACCCGCACACACACACACACACACACACACAAGCACACACCTGCACATGCACACACACATGTTCTGCTCTTTTCATCAAGCATGATTGGCTACATCTCTACTGCCTCTCAAATAATTCTTATATTCGTCAGATATATATTTTTCATTTCTTATACACACAGCTGCTGAGAGAGTAAAATTTGTCAGCGATTCAGAACTTTTAGTAGTTGTTGTTGTGCAAAGATGTGTTAATCATACTTATTTATATCCATTTGTTTTTCTGTTCATAATATCTTTCATTGCAGTTGTATTATTATCTGAATATATTCTAAAGAGCACAAAGGCATGGCATTTAAAATTTACAATGAAGCAGGAAAATAAAGCTTCTTGATTGGAAACAAGTGCATTGTTTTATAATATGAGGCTACATCTGCTCAGGATTCATTTGTGTCGTATATAGGGGAGTTTGCCCATTAACCAGGCATGCATGCTCTCTCTCTTCATTCAGGCCTCTCTGTAGCTTTGTTTTGAAGCTCAAACCATTTTCTCTCCTCTCGCACACATGCAGCAGAGGAGCAGACTGACAGCCCCTGTCACAAGGCCTTGACCTGAGCGGTGAAACAGACTGGTACCTCAACAGACTCCATAGAGACAACTTGGATTAAATCAAGTGTAAGTCTATCCTTGTCAGATCAAAACTATCATAGTGGGGCAGCCTTGCCTACATGCAGGTGCCAGGATGAGTGACACATTAAGGTCAGAGACTAACAGGTTGAGTGGATAGTGAAAAAAAACACACACAAAGACATACAGGTATGCACTCAGATAAATGCACACATCAAGTACACATGCATGCACATGCACTCATGAGTAAAAACATAAATAATTGTGAGCACAGAACAGATTATGAAGTCTGCCACAAACTGAGTGCATTCTGACATGTTTCTGTAAGGTTTTTGGATGAACCAAATATTTACCAGTGTTTCCTTGTGATTTAGCGTACTGGAGTGTTATTGTAGGTCAAAACATTTCTAGCTTTTTTTTTTTTTTTTCCCTTGGAATGATCAAAGGTGTAATGTACAACTCAACAGCCTGAGAATGTGTGACTGCTAGCTGGGGTGTGATCACGCTGTGTTGTATTGTGGGGCTCTGACTGATGACCAGACTCCTGCCACGTAGCTGAGCTGAGCTACCATCTGATTGCCAGCCTGATTGGGTTTATGAGTTAAAAAGCAGATCAGGGAGACAGACGGCAAAGCTTGGCCCAGATGTCCAGATCTCAGACACTCATTCTGCACCCCTGGGTCTCCAGAAGGCATTGGTTTAAGAGGGCACGCACATGCGCTTTCGCTCACACACACACTGCTGTGGCATAACACTGGATGGCTTTTGATTATGAGACACCTAACATACTGTATACTTGGCTCTTAAGAGCACGTTATTGAAATGCGTATAATGCGATAATTAAAAGCGAATAGAGATTCACAATCATAAAGGTCAAACCTTCCATTTGTAGTTTGATGTAAAGTGATTCAATTAAATTGTGCAGGCGTGTGTGAAGATTTCTCTTCATTTCTGTCTTTTTCCACAAAGCAGAACTTATTAGATTTTATTTTAAAACAATATGCACCTATGAGGAAGTAATGTTTTTATTCATTTATTATTCTGTTAACCAATAAATAAACAGCCACTTGTCCAGCAGTCACATCATGTTAAGGATAGTTTGCACTAACTTGTTTGAATGCACAAGGATCAAACCCATATGAGGGTCACTGAAATGCGTTTTAAATTTTTTTTTTTTTGTAGATAACAGCTTTGTGAGGTATTTTCAAAGAGCAGCTGAGGTTTTCATTTAATTTTTTTTTCCCAATTTGATTTATACGCATTGCAACAGATGCAAGGTTGAGACCGTTTTTTTTGTCCTTCAGTACAATCTACTTCCACTTTTTATTTATTTTGATAATTTCTCTCTGTGAATCCTCCACAGGAATATGAAATGCAATTTTGGCTTCCTTGGAGAGCGGAATACTGAATCTTTTGCAACTAGCCCTGCAGATAGAGCTTGCAATTTGTTATGGACAAAACATTGTATGAAAGAAATGTTTCTTCTCCACTGGGAGAAGCCCATCCGCTCTCACAGGTCAAGTATCCATTACAGCTACAGGGCATTTTTCTTTTCATCTCAAAAACAACACTACAGGTAAAAAGGTAACCAGTACATCCCCCTGCGCACACACGCACATGGTTGTTTCTACTCTGAAAAAGTGCTTTTTTTCCCCTCTAAGATTGAGATAGTGACTAGTTTGGTTGACAGTATACAGGCTACATAAAGGAAAAGCATTCAAACAGTAGACCTCAAAAATAAACCTCATTCTTAGCAGACTAAAGGTTCACCAACAGTAATAAATTCAGATTCTTACTGGTTTTGTCACTGATGGCTGGTGTCCATTGACAACCTCTATTTTAGCTAGCAGCTCATAAGCTGCCTGGGGATGTGCTAGTCATGGTTCTGTTGCTATGCGACCACTAAAAACCTGTTTGAAGGGCATCTCTCCAGTTCAAATGTTTTTAACTTTGAGTTATGGAGAGCATGCTCAGCTCACTCTAAATTCCACTGTCAACAGCAAAAGATTGGGGAGACGGCACTTGAGAGGAAGGTCTCCTTACCTAGCCTGCCTTCACTTCTCTTCTTTATTGTCCTTTGCTTTTTTCCCCAAAGGAGGACTTAAATATCTTACCTCCATAGGGCACAATCAGTAAAAATAAAAAGGAGGAAGTAAGAGACAGTCTGCCACCCTTTCCCAGCCCATTTAACCTTTTAATTTAGCAGCAGGAATTAATGTGGTGGCCTGGGTCAGTATCACTTTAAACAGACGCTGCCTTGATGCCCTAAAGGCAGAGAGAATGACAGTGGTGCATATGTGTACATTTCTGTTAATGTGTGTGTTTGTGCATGCGTGTGTGTGTGAGAGAGAGACAGAGAGTCACATCAGCCCCACCTCAGGTGCTGTCACTCTCATTTTAGCACCACGTGACATTACAGTGAGGTCAAGAAAAGAGAGAGTGGCAGCGGAGAGTGAGGTGAAGATTACTGAGTCAAAAAGACACAATCATCACAACTGGCAAGGTGGGTGATGTAAGGAAAGTGGTGAGTAATGATGCGCCATGAATTCAGGTCAGTGCTCTTAGCTGAATTTGACGAAGGAAGTGAGGAAACAGTGCGATAGAGAGTGAGTTGGAAGAATTCCGGTTGAGCCCTGAGTCACAGCAGCGAAAATATTTTAAGCTGTTGTTGTTTCAAAACAGCGAAAAAACACAAGCAAACACCTCACAATGTTGCCACACTGAAAAACACTCATCTACATTCCATTTAATCCACTTCTGTTCCCATGATAAGAGTGGCAGTGGAGAGAGTCAGTAAAAAAAAATAAATAAAAAGCAGCACTGCTCCCTGGCCTCTAAAATGACAGAATGGCACTTTTATGATGTCTCCCAGATTATTCCCAGAGATGGATGGGCCGAGTTGGAACACCGATTGATTAATCCATCGACTGACGGAATGTGCTGCGGCCGTCCTCCTGCTCAGCTGTTCTTTACCTGGACAGAACATTCAGCCAGACATTCCAGAGAGGATGACTAATGAGTGGAGCTGCAGCAGACACTGTTCACGTCTGTGTGTGTGTGTGTGTATGTGTGTGTGTGTGTGTGCTGCGACCGAGAAGCTTGACAGTGTCTGGTTGAAAGACTCGATTATATCATAAAAGCATGATCAACGCACAGTCTCAGGTTTCAGATGATCATCCACAACAGTAAAACCGAACGGGGACTCAGTAAAGACTATTGTGCCAGTGAATGTGCAGTGACAAAACTGTGACAAATTGCTACATTTTTACAACCAATCAATCTGACCACACTAATCTCTCTCAAGTAGTGTATGTGTCATCACCAGCAGCACAGTTTACAAGAATTCAGGTGGGTTTCTATCACCTTCACAATAGCTGCCTCGGCAGAAGACTTGCAACATCCTGTCGGTGACCGTCATGTTAGAGCTTACTCATTATCAGCTTACTGAAGCATCTTCAACACATCAATTCAATTTAAGATGATTATCTAGCATATTTCTAAAATTTAACTTGATTAATTAGCACAAAGATATCTCTTTGTATTAAATTAACATTAACAGCCACACTTTGCAAAGCTTCAACTTGCATCACTTCTGCTTCTGACTTGACCTCAAAATCGTTACACATCCATATTTTCTCCACTGAAATCTGATAAGGACTAACTGAGTATAATTATGTGGATTGTCATAAGCTGAGCGCAAGATAGATAATAACAACAACAAAAAAAGGCACAGTTATGTGTATATTTACTGTTACTTTTTCCAGTGGGAATACGTGCTGCAGGCTATTGTAGGAGTATAAATTCAGCACACTAAATATTTGAACATGTGTAATGTGGAATCAAGGACAAAATTAAACCATCAAAATTAATGAAAAAATATGTTCCTGTGCTCAGACTTGAGTATCAGCTAATCCATTACATGGGTTCTGCCAGGCTCATCTTTATATAAAGGCTGTTTTCACCTCCAACATGAGGGCTCCCAGCTCATATCTGGCCCACTACTTCAGACCTCCTGCATTGCACTGCTGGTCTCCAATACAATAGACAAGGGAGCAGATAACGGATCCCTGCAACTTTTCTGTATCTCATTGACCAAAACCCCCTGTGAGGTTTTATACCCAGAGAAGATGAAAAAAGTAGGGGTGGTTCCATTATTGATACGAGTCCCCAACAGTGAAAGAAATGAATGCTAATGGTGTCTTAAGCTGGGCTTTACAGAGATTAATCCGATTTGAGAAATGAACATTTTATTATATGGCACAAAGTGCTGGCCCTGTTCTGAACTTAGTCACAGTCTGAGGAGGGGAGGAAAAAAATGACAAAGGGAGTGTGGGAAGGGAACATGGGTATACAGTCTGTCGCTTTGCAAGACCCTGGCACCTCTTTGCAGTAGTGCCCTTTTCTTGCTGACAAGTTCATTAATTTTCTGACACGCCTGCTTGAAATGATTTTCAATAGATAAGTCAGACAACAATGGCTGGAGAAATTGGAAATAAAATAGATGTCTACGGTAGCAACATTATCAGCTGAAGACTGGCTTTGTGTGAGCAGCAGGAAGTCCCTCTTGGTCCCTCTGCTGCACCTGCTCTGACGCTGTTTCCCACTGCTTAGTAGGACTAATAGGGACACACTGGGGATACAGCTGTTGTCACCCTAGCAGAGTGAAATAAACAAACACTGATCCGCATCCATCTCCACAAAAATCTCCAGAGGGATGAAAAGGTTTGAGAAGTGTTAAATGGGGAGGAGGAATAGTCTCTCTACTTATTACTATGAATCACTCTGCACCAGTTGCCAACAAACAACTGCAATCTTGGGAATATGTAGGGGGGATTTATCACACTAAAGCCTCTGACAGGGCAAAAACATAAAATCAGCCGTCTAATTTGTCTCCCCAAGGCAATGTCACTCCATCATATGGAGGGCTTTTTTTTCGCAGTGAGTGAATAATGTCCACCATGCTTCTCACTTTCACAGGTAAGAGATGCAATTCATTCTTTGTCTGAGGAGTGACAGCAATCTCTATTTATGCTTTTACCACCAACACTTGTTTTTCTCCAACATGACAGACATCTATTTTTTAAGCCCACAAAAGTGCCCATATGAAAAATTAACAGTGTTTCTACTAACCTTTGTCCAAGGAGATGCTCAGCTTAAAATAGTCTTAATTCTTTATTCAGGGATTCAGATGGGGACATATGGACAGATAGACTCCTGGTGCATGACAATATATAATACAGCCACATAAGCTGTCTCCATTTTTTTTGTTTTTAGTTCCTCTTTACAGCTATTTAACTTGTTAAATAGTGATAACAATGCAACTCAGTTGAACTATAACTCCCTTTTTAACTACTTATGTATCTCAGACATAAACCCTCAAATGTGTCATCTGTTGCTTTGTTGCATACTGGGGAAGGATTAATGCTGCAGACTAGTAGCTCACATTTTCGAGCCATGAACTACAACATTCATCCCTTCTCCAGCTGAGCAGAGGCAGAGAGAAAGACGGCAGATTTTAATTTCAGCACCACGGTAAGAAGGACAGCTCCCTCGTAGGCAACCACAGAGGCGCCTTCTGTGTCAACCACGCGAAGAGGACAGAAGAAGGAGAAGAAGAAAGATGTGATGTATGCGTGTGTAAAATGGATGGATTGCAGTTGCCTTGTCCGCATTCAACACGTCATAATGTGAAAAGCACATAAATTACACTTGTTTTTCAAAAATGTAGCCTTATTCTCTGTGTCTGCCTTACAGAAAGCCAAACTCTCACTCTTTATATTTTACTGATCATGACATCTGAGGTGAATGCTCGCGCACTTAACTCAAGGGCGCGCAGTGAAACGCAAGCAGACCGAACACGAGCGCGCGCATCTTTTCCTTATCTTCCAAATCAGTGCGTGATTAGAGATCTTTTAGTTAGAGGCCGCAGTATCAGTCAGGGGAAAGCCTTTGGGAATGCTGTGCCCTGATTTAGTTCCCATCATCACAGCCATCAAAGGAAGAAGAAAAAACTACCACATGTAGACACAACAACGGGCAGAACAGCCTGGGTGAAATAGTTGTTGGTACAAACCAACGTCCTTTTTTTTTCTTTTAACACAACAAACAATAACTTACTTGTTTACAAAGACGCTCGGGTCTGCAGGATCGCTGCTTTGGACGGAGAACGGTCCCTCTTCCGCTCCCTCCCCAAAAAACTGCATCGAAAAAACATCCGCAATTCTCAGGCGATTTTGCAGAATCCGTGGTGATATTTTCTTGTCAGACACATTGCGCTCCCACACTTAGAACGACGTGGTATGTAATCCACACATCAGTCAGGATGACATCTCTCACAGTGATGATAGCCTGATGCACCCGATATTTCCTCTCTTTTTTTTTCAGGACGCACATAACACGGAGGCACCCACAAGTGCCATGGCTGAACTACTCTCCCGATGCAAAGCTCTACCCAGTGTGGTCCCAGATTTTCTCCAAAGGATGAGTTATGCGAATGCAATTTTAGAACAGTTTTTTTTCTCTTTCTATTTTTGAGATCTAAATTAAAAGGTTGAAAAAGTAAGCTCTCCACAGCACGCAGAGCACAGGGAACCTCGTGTGGTCAGTTTCCAAGTAGATACATCCTGGAAAGCCCGTCATTAGACTGTATGACAGCTCATCATCCATACCTTGAGGGGGGCAGAGGTGGGGTTCTTTTAACGTCTTGCTCTCTATCGTTTTCAAATGCAACTTTTCTTCAAGTCCCCTTTACTTCTTAGTCATCATTCACCCTGCTGAATCTGATTAGATTTCATCTCACAGCCCAGTGCGGATTCAAAGATGCTTATTTCTTTTTTTCCCCCTGCTGCTTATATCGATGAAAGAAGTCCCGCAGTTCAGTGACTCAATAGGTATCCTTTACATGAAAGAGATGATAAAGTTGCCGGGATTAAACAGTAGCTCTCTCTTCTCTTCAGGATGCTCCGTTCTCCATTTCCGAGAGTAAAAATGCGTTAAACTAAGATGCAACATCGAAGGGGTAAAAAATCAGCAGGTATCCTCAGGAAGCCTTTAAAACCTCATCAGCATGCATGCACCCGCTTCAAGTGTGAGGACTTTTACAACCAAAAGCGGATTTTTTTTTACATGATTACCGCGTCGAGCCTTGATTTCCCCGTCTGGATGGGAGCTATAGTTCACCAAAGGCAGTCATCACTTCTGCGCCCTCGTTGCATCTGTGTATGCCTATTCAAGCCTCGCCTATCCATTGATATGACACACACGGGGTAAGAAATTGTTGTAAGGGTTATTATTATCCACAGAGAGCTGATGGTCCAAGTCCTGTTTTCCTCTCTCCTGTCGGCTGCTTTGTGTTTAAAGCTGCTTCAGATATGATCACAGATTACCGCGTTCCAGTACGCGCACGCAGGCATCCATCGGTGCGCTTTTTCAGTGCTTCAGTGCGCTCGGCTTTACTTACCCAAATATAACGCACGGTGCAGCACGGACGGACACTGAATTGATAAGTGCACGAGAGGGAGGGAGGGGTGGGGGGCATCATGTAGGTTACCTCCCACTGACAAGCTGTTCTCTCCAAGTGTGACTTCCGCCAGTCATTGCTGGTGGTTCGGCAGCCGCAGGACTGTGGTAGGGAGGGCAAGGGAATTGTTTTTTCCTCTCTGTCAGTCTTTCTCTGGGTGAACTTAAGGATCCTAAGAAATTCTCTACTGCGGGGAGCCCATGCGCCGAATCACACCCGAAGGATTGTCATTAATTAACTGATTCTTGACCTTTGTCCTTCTCATCCATTGGTCAATTTTAATAGAGGCAAACCAAATGCGAATTATTGTTTAAGCGCGCAATGCATGCTTAAAAGAGGAAGAACACACTCACATAAACACTGTGTGAGAGAGAGAGCTTTAGAAAGACAGAGGAGACAGAAAGAGAGAGAGAGAGAGCGAGAGAGAGAACAACTCCTCCCATGTGTCTCTGGCAAATGGGACACGACTGCCACCTACCGACTGCCCTTGTCTGTTTGCTGGATGACGGTGTGACTGTGGCCCCAGGCTGATTGTCACATAGGATTGCTCTCCCACGACAACCTGTGTTTATATAGGGATGTATGTCTCATATCTATTTGTATTTCTCAAACAATGTAGGCTTAAATATGGGAGAATATGAGACATCACTGTGAGGAAAAGACTAACCACACAGTCACAGAATGGGATGAATGTAAAGCACATGTGATAAGTTTGACAGTTGAGAAAACAGTTTAACACAACAGTCATAATCTCTCTCAGGCTTCAGCACTTTTATAAACCCCATTTATAAATGCTGGCTCTGTGTTATGAATTATGAATTATGAAATACGCGTTGCAGATTTTTAGTATGGAGGCTGACACAGGAGACTTCAGGACTTCAGAGAGATTATTGCTTGTGAAACGCTTATCTCAGGCAACCTGCTGTACAGCACATATTATACTAAACTCAGTCATATTGCACAACACACATAGTGGGGGAGAGGAGTGTGTATATACGGACCACATGATAGCAGACGTGAGAAAATATTTGAATGCCAGACCAGGGATCTGTCCATTTGGCTGTCAACATCTGATCTCGTTTTCCCTCAGCGCTAAAGGCGTTGCATCATTCATTTGTCTTCATAACTGTCGACCTGCCTGTCTGTGTGTCTGGCATATTGTGGTAAAGAGCACCACCCTCTTGCTTTCCAATTGAAGGAGCCTTCATAAAATAACTCCATTTTTTTTCCCCACTCCTTTCTTCTTTGCCTCACATTTTTCCTTGACTCTGGCCAGAGATGCGAATGAAAACCATTAACATGCCCACTTTGTTCTTGAAGATAGCAGTGCAGGGTTTTTGTTTAATACCCTTTTGAGTCTACAGCATTTTCATTTCATTCACATGTGACGGCTGAGGTCATTTCTGAGTGCTCTCTTCCATAATTTGTGTCATGTTGCTCTATGACAGCCTTGCGTAATGGTTCTGATTTAAAGCTTTTACTTTGTCCAACTGGGAGTCTGTGGATCTCTGGTGACCAGCCTGTACTATTTTAGGTCTTATTTGCTGTGTGGAAACCATCACCGGAGGCCATACCCTTTATCCTGATCTGTGGAGCTTCTGGGACTAGACACTCTTTGCAGGTGGATACACCTGCATCCTCAAAGTGAAGCTTTCGAAATACCAAGATATTTCTGAGAGAAAAAGTCACCCTAAACACTATTTCTATTCATGTGTTCAATAAAAAATGCATTGCTCCACGGCTTTCTAGCTAACACAACATATGAATTTTACGTATTTTTACTCATGCGAGCTCAAGCCCCCTTGAACACTATAGAAACATCATGGTAAAGATCACTCTGTCCTTGGAGGACAGTAAAGAGACGCAGTGCTGCCATTGTAAACAATGTGACCTTGTTCCCTGAAAGGCCAAGACACATACAAGACTCAGGAGGCCAGTTATTGCTGAAGTGGCCAGGCCGAGAAAAAAAAGTACTTAAAAGGAATGTTCCAGTATAGATTATTGGTTATGCTTTCAGTTTCCTCATAAAATGAAGATTGTTCAACATTAACAATGTGAATTATAGACGCAGTAGTGATGTCGCCTTTGAAAAAAACATTTTTTTTAATTATTTCACCACATTATGCTCTTTAACATCTCTCTATTTGGCCAGCCCACAAAAAGCTGATGATTTGACACCAAGAGAGGAAAAAACAGTGAAGGCCAGTCAGAGACGACATGAGACAGACAGATTTCTCCATTTCCCTTATGTATTATGTTGTCATAGTCTGAATAATACATGTGTTGGGATGCAATTAGATAATGTAATAGTCATGTTGGGTATGCCATGTGCATCTAATCCAGTTGTCAAAAGGAATGAACATACACATAGCATAGGTTTATCCACATATAAGGAGCTAAGAGCACATAGGCACAGAGCTCAATAATGCTCATTTTCTTGTGAAAGTGGTGCTATGTTTTGAGGGATATACATAAAATATACAACCTGAGCCACTTGCTCTTATCTGCAACTGCAACCAGAAATTCTTTTCACACTTTAAAATTCATATCAAAACTACTGGCATTTGTTATTCTCTGAATTTTTTTCTCAGGATTTATTTTGATAAAACACACATTATAATACCTTCTGTCTGATGTTTTAACAAAATGCTATCTATCTACCTACTCAGAGACGGAGTAAGAGGCGGGGCTGCTGTGGCACCCACAGTGCAGCTGCCCCTTTTAAAGGATGCTCTGAGAACATTAATAATGTGAGGTTTTTATTTTGAGATCTGGCATTCATTATTCATGATGTTGTTTCGGAGGGTATGAGACATCACTACTGATATCCTGCAAGGCTCAGAGGCAATGAAATAATGTAGTCAGGTGTGTTGTGAGGGGTCATACGAAGAAAGCAAAGTCTGTGGGCCTGCAAATGTGTCACACGTCGCTCGTTTTCATTCTGCTCCATCAGTCTTAGTGTCACCTCAGGTTGTCTGGCGTAGCAAACTTGTCTTTCTCTCTCTGTCTCATGTTTGATATCCCTCTTTGCCTTTCCCTGTTTCAACTGTACTCGGCAGCCATCGCATATTTCCACTGCAGAATTAGTTTAGCATGCAGAGTCAATGAGAGAAAGTCTACACATACCAACACTTCAGTGGCGACGTCTGTGAGATTCAAAGCGATTCATCAAATTTCACAGACTTGATAATTAGGTGCATCAATGTGTTTGCCATCCTCTCTAATCTCCACTTTGATCCACACTAATCTCTAACTGTACTTCTTATCCAAGGCTTCCTTTGGCCTATAGGGCCCGTGAATGAAGAATGAGTTCTCAGTTTCCATTCTAGGCCACTTTTGGCTCGGGTTCTCGATTCACCAATGTATCTGGGGTAAATTAAAATAATTCAAAGCATGCTTCACCCTAATAATACTCTCTAAGCCGCTTCAACTGCACAATATAATGGTGAGGGAGACTGCATGACTGGCTTAGTTATTGGATATCGGCTACAGCTCAAAGCATTATCAAGAGATGAGAAGGCCCACACTCACTGAAGGATGAATCAGTCTGTGATCATGATCGGTATATTATTTATCACATCATGGAACATCATCATCTGTTAATGGCAGCCTTAAAAATCTTAAATGTAGGCTCAAATTAGAATTAGTGACACATGAACGCTCAAAATCTGAGCACACAAATAGCATCATTTCCAAATGGATGCCTGTCTGCTCCGTCGAGCCTATTCCTGATTTCCTCTTTGCATCATGTGATGAGTTTTTCTAATGGCCTTTTTGTTTTTTAAGACACCTTAAAACAACCTTCACAACCAACAGCAATTTAGAATTTTCAATCAAACAGACTTCCATTGAGAAGGGTTCCACATCAGTATGAAGAGCTTTCTGCAAGATTATGTTTTTGTTTCTAACAGCAAAATCTGGCGAATAAAATATCTGGTGAATAAACAAAACAACTTATTTTAGAAAAGGTCCTTAAAAAGAATAATTCAATGAAGTAAAAAACAACAAAACAAAAAAACAAGACATGTCTCAGAGTAAAAAATAAGGAGCAGATTTATGACTGCAATAGTAAAAGGCGAAATCTAGCTGTTTGTTTCAATCAGATTTTTTGACATTTTGGTAGATAATGAATTTTTATAGACTCAATGTAACGTCCTGATGTGATTCACTTGAACTCTCATTCCTAAAATGAAAGAGCAGAAGAAGATACAAAGCCATTTGACCTCGAGAAGACCCCAAGCTCATGACTCCATTGATTTGACAGTAAAAATAAATATTTAATTTATGATTTTAGAGGAAACCCATTACTCAGAGAGAGAACATTTGAGAGGAGGCTCCGTGGCTGTAAATTAAAAGTCACAAGACATATTGCCATTTGAGACAATGTTTGGCTATGTGGTGATAACGAAGCAGGATCTGATCACATAAAGGTTTTTCACACACGTATGTGAGGTTTGCTTGCTGAAATGTGTGTGTATTATGAAACTGTACATTTTTCCAGGCAGTGTGCAACTCCTTTTGTGGGTCATGACCAGGTGCAGGCATCACAATTTTTTGATGCAAAGATGATGTAGGCATCTGAAATGCGCTGCGGACATTGATGGAGAGGGAGGCGATAGGAAAAAAAGAATAATTGGTGCCACAGAGCGTGAAAAATTGTGGCATAGTATAATTCAAGTTCCTTTCAAAATGTTTATCCAAAGGCTGGTTACTCTTACAGGCTTGATAGCTTTGACTTTCTTAGTTTTGACCACTTGTGCATCATGGTCCAAAGATGTAAATTAAAATTACATGTCTTGTAAAATCACAAACCTTAAGTTGAAAGATATGAACATGAGCCAGAGGTTGCACGCTCCTCACCATGATGAAACTCATATTGCACAGAAACATCTACTTATGTTATTTACTGTAGATGAGAAAGTATTAAGCACTAGAGAGATAATTATGCTGGAGGCAGAGCTATCCTCAACACTTATATTTCATGAATGAAACTGAAATTTATTAATCATTAGCAGTTCCCCTAATTATTCACTAAGCCTTTTATATCCTTTATGAATACTTTAAATGTCCTTACCTCAAAATGTAGTGCACTTCCTGCACATTTATAGATAGATAGATAGATAGATAGATAGATATTTAGATAGATATTTAGATAGATAGATAGATAGATAGATAGATAGATAGATAGATAGATAGATAGATAGATAGATAGATAGAT
>JAPZDV010000023.1:9518512-9548270 GCA_029814665.1 Acanthurus lineatus | reverse complement strand
ATAGATAGATAGATAGATAGATAGATAGATAGATAGATAGATAGATAGATAGATAGATAGATAGATAGATAAAAGAAGATGATGAAAAAAATCAGTGGTTTTTAAAGAACAACTGACAGGAGAGTTGATTCTTTAAACGTCAGATTTACAAATAAGTCTCTCTTTATCATGACAGAAATATTTTTAGAGATAATCTAACCACAAGAGTGTATTCTCAGTAGAAATGTTTTGCAACAATAAACTCAGACATTTCAAGTCAAGCATGACTGGCTGTTTCCTCTGCAGATGATCAAAAGCCCAAGAAATACACGCGTGGCAAACCGCTAATGATACATACAAAAGATACAGATCTTGATGTGAGGAGTTTGAAATGGGTGAATATCTATTTCATGTTTACTATACAGTTCAATATGTTTCTCTTCCTGCTGACGGTTCATCATTAGTATGCTGTACATGTCTTAACAACTCCCACATTCCTGTTCAAATTGTCTATTAATGCACAACCATTAAAGGCTTACTAAGTTTGCCACTGAGAAAATCTTGACTGACAATCAGAGGATAAAGCTTTAAGCATGACATAAACCTTGTAATCCTGTATCTTAGCAGATTTAGACTTGGTGTAACCTCAGTTTCAGCTTGTTTATCTCCTTGGCTGTGTCTCTGTTCCAGCAAAACAAGCAGTGCTCCAGACAATAGCATACCTATTCACATGTGAGGCAGGGAGCAGAATTGCAGCATCTGGATGTGACAGCCGATCCCCTCTCTCTCTCTCTAATCCTCCATGCAGTTGTCTTTCTACTCAGACACATAGGGGATCGAGTGGGCCATCCATTCACATCCTGCCTGCCACAGGGCAGATAAACAAAGGAAAACAGAGAAAATGGCCACATAATCAATAAGAAACATTATAAAGGAACTGCAGATTGCATTGGCTGTGTTTGTATTTCATTAGCTGGCAAAAATGTACTTCTCAGTTTTATTGAGATGGAGGCTGATTAGTAAGCCAAGTGCCTCCTCATGCTGGAATCACACAGATGGTAAGATGCATGAGTGCAAGTATTAGATCATTAAAATACATTAAAAAACACTAATACTTAAAATACAAAAAAGTACTTTAAATAAATGAATAAACACTTGTATCTGCAGACTGCATATGCTTATAAGCTATTTATTAAAAGGGGCTACATGTAACATATTAACATTAATTATAGTACAGTTTAAGTCTCCTGACTTTGAACGTGGCAAAAATTTTTGTCAAATCTGCATCAGAACATCTCACCCAACATTAACTGATGGGTCACAATATGAAGTACACTGTTTTTACTTTGGTTTGGTCTTATATTATATGGACTAACATCTGGATTCCTAGATTTTACACAAGGTGGACTGAGCTCAACCTTTGGCATGTGAACAGTTACCTTTCTTCCAGTCAACATTAATTGTGCTGGGAATAAAAAAAGAAATGAAAGGAACACATATCAGATTTTTTAATAACTAACATTTCAACCATGTGTCTTCTTTGGGGTATGTGTCGCACAAATGTTTGCACCAATCTTGAATTAAGTTCACACTGCAAGCCTTAGCACTCAATTCAGATTATTTCTAGATTTTTTTTTTTTTTTTTAGGCTGTTCACATTATTTTTTAAAATGGGGTCAATACTGGATTTCAATGTGAACCAGTCACAGTCCTAAAGTGACCCCCATGCGCTGTGTATGTAAGCACAAACAAACAAAGAGAATACAGTAGTAACCATGGAGACCACAGACGTCGGTGTTTACGGTTTCATCTATAAGTTATTGTGTAGAGGAAGCAGGCAAATGTTTGAGCAGATGATAACTAGGAGGAGGATGAAGAGAAGGAGAGCTAAATGTTTAATTAAGGCTTATTGTAGAGCAAAAGCTGCTACCTCTATACAGAGGTGTGTGTGGATGCACAGTCGGAGCCAGGAGTGGTAGGATCATGACATGACATGAATGGCTTCAGTGAAACAGATTTGTTTTTTAAGAAATTACAGGATGTCCAGGGCTTCTTTTAACTACATTTGCCAGTGCCTCTCCACAAGACTCTCGCAGAAAGACACTCTCTTCAGGTGACCCATTTGCCTGAAAAAGCGTGCTGGCATTGCATTGTATTGGCTCAAAACAGGGGCGGGTTGCGCCATGTCCTCATGCCTGACTACATTAGGCCACCTTAAGACGATGACCACCTAGAGGAAGTAAAGTCAGATGAATTCCTATGGGGGTCACATTGCTGTTCAGACTGAAGTCATATTATAAAAAATTAGCTCTTTTCCAGATTTTAAAAAATCCCATGAAAGTGACCTCAATTGAAATTAAAAGGTCAGATTCCATGTGATTTGTGCTGTTCATGCAGTCATGGAGGGTAAAAAAATCTGATCTGGCCACTTGTGGCTGCAGTGTGAATGAAGCTTTTGAGAGCACTGGTCCACACAGGTGCAGCTCATCAGGTATGTGCACCAGCTGTAATCTATTCTCAGTCGTACCAGATAATTACCACAGACTCTCAAGGCAGACTACATATTGAGAACAGACCAAAAAAAAAAAAAATACAGCAAAAAAATACAAAAAAGACAACAGAGAAAATAAACATTGATTGTCCACATAAAATCTGATATGATTTAAATAAATAAACCCAGAGGACATGTTAACAGAGGATGTCTTAGGACTTTAAAGAAAACATTTTAAATCAAAGTCTATATAACACCCACACTGAGTAAGTGTCCTAAATGATGAATCAATGCTCTTTAAAATCACAGCAAAGGTTTGTGTGGCAAACAGCCTGTTGAAACATTGGTGATTAAAAGAACTGATGCAGAGGTGACTTAGCAGAGTTTTTTTCTTATTTTTCCTGTCCAAATCTTGCTATTAGCACTTGCACCTCAAAAAGACTGTGATGTGCATCTGCTCACTCTTTTATTGAACGTTTCTTTATGGTGTCATACAATCATACTTCAATAACACGTTTTAAACTAGACATCAGTTCTGTATATGAAGTACACAGTAATTTGTCTTGTAAGTGGCTCTAAAATGTTTTTTTCTAAAGACTTAAAAGGGGAACTTAAAGTAAAGTGTTGTGCTGTAAAAAAAAGAAGCACCCTTATCTTCTTGGAGAAGCAAAAGGCAACTCTAAAATGGGATAAAGAGTCCAGTCAGAGTTTTATTTTGTGACTGCAATGTATCACCTTGAAAGGTTGGAAATAATTGAACACCATGAGGTTCACTCCTGATTACATTAATCGTCTTTCGCTTAGAAAGGTCATTTTACAGTCTGGTTAACTACGGACAATAAGAATCAATGGCTGGCAAATGATGACATTCATAAGAGCTGCTTGTGGTTGTGTCTAATGGGCAAGCTAACACTATTTTAAAGAGATTAGCAAGATGAGAAATAGAATATGAAGCCAGATGAGACGTGGCATGAAAAACTGTGACCATTAAACACAGTGAATGACTGGAAAGTAATTCACCTCCTCTGCTCTTGCCGTACCCACTAAATGGTCACTTCATGATTACTTTTTAACCTTTCTAACCATTCATATAAATCTGACAAATCGGATGGTACCCACCAAGTAATTCCAGTCAATCTGCATCAGTAAAAAAAACGGGTTAGGAATTAGCACAACAGATGGCTGTTGTCCTATAAAAACCTTGCAACTTTGGTGGTTTTGTGTTGTGATGGTACGCCTAAAGACACACTGTAGATTGTAAAAAAACGTATAGAACATCAGCTAATGTAACCCAGTTAGAAGATGAAATTGGTAAAGAAATTAATTTTTAAATTTTTTTAAATATAGAAGGTGTCTAATTATAATTAAATATGGTAAGTAGATGATTGTAATAAATCTAATTTGTTAAAATATTGCTATCTCTGAATGTACTACTGTACTTAATAACCTCCTTAGATTTGCAATTATTTATGCAAGAATTACTCTATATGTGTTACAGTATTCATGCACTTCAAACTCAAGGAAAAGGGATTTTATTGCAGCATTAGTTTTTCACTGAAGCAAAACTTCAAGCATTTTACTCAAACACCCACACAAACACTCACACACAACTGCACGCACTGCACAATAAATCATCTATACACATCACAATAAAATTCAATTGCACTGATCTGTTATTGTTCTGTCATTAAAGCAATTTTTCATCTCAGGCTAGATGGCTAGGAGGAAAATATTTTTAAATGATATCCTTCCTACAGTCCAATATATTCAAAGCTTCCTGCAATACATGTGCACGCTTAATCTAAACACACATGCATCAGATGAACCCGCCTCCATTCCGAGTATACATTACTTCTGCAAATGGACAATCAATAAGATGAACGGGAGTCAATACTTAACAGCTGTGGCCAGAAATGTGGTGGGCATTCTGAGTAGTGTTCCCTATGAAATGTAAGATTGCTTCAAGGCTTTTTGTTTTGTTTTGTTTTGTTTTTTTTCCTGTTAGCTTCAGCTCACAAGCTGCTCCAGTGCACCAGAAGAAGCTGCTGGCAAACAAAAAACAACAACAACAACAAAACAAAACAAGAACACTTGATCTTTGCCACTTGCAGCATGAATACAACAAGCAATTTGAAAATACAGTATTTCAGTTTGAAAGAGGAATAAAGCAGACTGGGTAAAAAGGCCTCTTTGCCAGAGAAAAAAAATCCACAAGTTGGAGAAAAAGAGAAGAGAAAGCTAAAGAGAAGACAGACCACATAAAGTAAGAAGCGTAAAGCAAAAGTTTAAGCTGCTTTGGGTGACCTAGAACTTTGAAAAGTTGAAATTGCAGTCTTCTCAACTGCACATTTTGCATCACAGTTTACAAGTAAAGAACTAAAAAAAAAACATTTCACATTTGAATTTGAATTACATAGTTATTATGTTACAGACAGACAGACAGACAGACAGACAGACAGACAGACAGACAGACAGATAGATAAATAAATTTTTTCTCTTGAACCTTGTATCTCAGTATTCCAAGTTAGTAGATGTTTGTACTGTGCATGTTTAAAAATGGCAGACAAAGACAACAAACGAGAAGAAAAAACTGCAAAGAAACAAAGGAGAAGACAAAGAATCAGGGTTGATTTTTAACATAGAAAAGCAGATGAAGCTGCTCTCTGTGACTCGCATTGTACTTAATTAATAAGGCAAAGCCTTCTAAAATAAACAACAAAACAACATACTGGAGGCTAGTTTCTGCTCTATATTTAATCAAAGAAGACTGACCCTCTGTGGCCAGCATTGTGCAAAAGCCCACACACACCAGTGATAAGCTTTTCCTCCAAACTCTCTGCCAGCAATTTAAGCCTTGCCCTTTGCCATAATCCCTCGCAGACTCACTACTGGCTGACATGCAGAAGAGTATCTATCCTAACTTAAGTTCCCAAACTGTGCCCTGCTGATAATGTTCTGCAAGTCAAATGCCAATGAGGCCAATGTGTAAGTCCTATGATATTGCTATTCCATACCATGTCTCAACTGTATTGTGGTGCATATAAAATTATGGAAGATCATTAAATTATTACAAAACTGTCCCCCTATTTTCACTGCGGACAGAAGATGCTGTAACAATTTGTTTGACTTGTATAAAGAAGTGTGCCAGTCTGCTGTTTGGTCCTTTTGAGGTTTTTTAACAGGACTTTGTCTTTGATGTTATGCGTTCCATAATATCATAAACAGGAGCAGACAAATTAAAATAATCTTAAAGTAATACTCAGAAGCCTAACACACATTGAATGCACTGTTTGTCATTATAATCTGTTTTCTTCTTCATTGTCTGCTAGCCACTATGAGATTCCTTTCTATGTCAATTTCAACTTAAAAGAAGACTGCATGTGTGTGGGTTTGTGTGTTTCAACGAAGACATTTGGTTCAATGTGTTAAAAAACTAATTCTTAAGTTGAGCCAAAGCTAACATGATGATTCATCAGTCCAAGTCAGACAAATGAAGTGGGTTTATCATCATATGTTGAGTGATAGTGGTACTTAATAGTGTTTAGTTCTTAATTTTACTCTATTTGAAGCAATCCCTCCTCTGCAGTTCATCAAGGGCTGTCAGTGATAACTTTATGTGTCTGTGAAAGCAGTATAACTTTAAAAGATATCCGTATGAATTATTTCTGGACATCAAATTAGCTTCAGCTGCACCTTATAATGTATTTTTTAAAAGGTTCAGTTTTATGTGTGTTAAATGTAATTAATATATTAAAAAATATATATGTTTGTAAGAAAGAAAAGAATGCATTTTTACACAGAATGAGGAATGAAGCTCTTTGTGGCGAATCTAGCAGGAGGGAAGATTACATCTTATTTTCTCTCTCCATGCACACTACTCACTAAGAACATGTAAGTCTTGCTGTTAAAAAGACTTACAACAGTTTAAACCTATGAGTCAGATTTTGTGCTGTTTATAGCCATATACATAGCATATTACTTAAATGTTACTCAGCATTCAGTTATCAATTTACTGCAAATCTACATTCATGTATTATTAAATTTGATGCAAGATAATTGCTTTGTTGAACATGTTTTCTTCAATTCTGGCTTGTGCTTAAACATCAACCATAATAACTACTACTATATTTCTGAAAAATGCATGCATGCTCAACAGTCATTATCTTCCCAATTGCAGCATGCTGCATCCTGCAATCAACAAGATAAAATTATGATTTGAATAATTTAAAATAGTTTTATGTTTTGCATGAATTTACACTTGATCTGAGTTTGCAGGGCTTGTTTTCTAATATGGTTACCATCCAGAACGATATGTAACAGCCAAAAGCAACAATACTGCATGACAAAATACAATAAGGAAGAACAGAGAGATCAGTGTTTTGTTTTATAGGTTTTTTAACATCAGTGACTCTGCTTTTCTTCAAATAGTAAGGCAGTTATGCTGCTAGTTGTGTACAGAAACACCACTCTACAATTTACCACCATTACAGCCTTAGAGTAAAAATGAGGCCTAGAGTTGGAGCATGCACATACTGAAAGCACTGAAAAAAATCAATGTTTAAGATCAAGGTTATACGTCTCAGTATGCTTTGAAAGGCAAATGAGTCATTCAGTGTGGTTGTTTATTTGATTTTATACATATAGTATTTGAGTAAGATCCCTAAGTGACTGTTCAGATACTTGACAAGTTGTATGGATTTTATGCTTGTAATTGAGTGGTAAAGGTGGTGATCTCTGGGTCAGCCAGGATTAGCATGGGAAGGCAAAATGCCAACATCAACATTTTGCACCGTCATGCAAGAAAAAATATTTAAAATAAAAGTG
Organism: Acanthurus lineatus; assembly: GCA_029814665.1. Lineage (NCBI taxonomy): Eukaryota > Metazoa > Chordata > Actinopteri > Acanthuriformes > Acanthuridae > Acanthurus > Acanthurus lineatus. Next base: position 9,540,977 of record JAPZDV010000023.1, on the reverse strand, counting down.
TATTTTGTTGTGGTCTAACTTAATTGTCTTGATCCTCAAGTATAGCCCAGTTAAAACACAGAAAGCTGCTAATATTTATAACTAAGAAGCTGAAAATAAAGGATGATCATCCTTTTACAATTTTTGCTTTAACAGTTACTAAAATTATTAATTGAGTATTGACAGGTAATAACTGTTAACCTGTTGACCTGTCAGTTAATTGACTACACATTTCAGTTCTACCTGGTGATACAAGGTTGGCCAATTTGTACAGACACATTCACATCAGTTATCACTGTTAGTTTCAGTTCTGTGCTTGTGTTTTATGAGAACTGTCATCTCTGTTCAGAATCAAAGGCTTCAGAACAAATGTACTACAGTAAAAAGCTTGAAACAAAGAGAAACTCCTGTAAAGTACATTTTCTGGAAAAGCTGTCCATACCATCCTGCAAATATATAGCTGAACCCTCCAAGTTCCTTCAAAAAAAAAAAACCCTTTGGACTATGTGTCACAACACATCTTTTTTGATATCTTTTTCTTTGTCCCCCCCCTCTGCGGATTGATAGCGCGGTGACTCTACAGAGTGGAGCATAAAATAAATCATAAAAAAGTCACCACCATGTCCAGCACCAGAGCCCAGGCTTGCAGTCACTCTATGAACATCATCGCATGCTGTCAGAGATGTTTATATATGCATGCATACATGCCGCCTGAGCATATATCTGTTAATTCTAACTGATTGATTAAAGCATCTCTATCAATGACTTAACGCTTCTCTTTACTTTATGCATAATTTCCAAACTTGTGTCCGGTAAATAACCAAAGAAAAACCAAATTCAAGATTATTTTTCCCAGTTATTATGTTCAATAAAGCCAAGGGGGAAAACAAGAAGAAAACACACTACAAAAACCCAAAGCTTACCCAGTATCTCAAGCTTAAGTTCTTCTTAAGCAGTCTGCATGAAGCATTGGGTGAAATAACAGCAAAAAAGCAATTCTTTGATCCATCTCTTTTGCTTGTGTTAAGATATGCAGCCCAGCACTTAAGTCTGTGACCCATGAGACAGAGAACATATCATAGACACACACAGCATGAATATGTTAACCCTGCAGTCTGTGACAAATATCAGATTTACACAAAATAGAAGAGAGGACATTAAAATATTACACAAAGTACAAATAATGTGATGAAAAGAAGTATTTCCTCTACCTGAATCATTATGGATAGGAAAGAGGTCACATCTACTGATTGAATCACTGATTGATTGAACACCAAGTGACACAAACCAAACATCCAAGTGCACCTGACCATCAGGTGTAGAGTTGGTCTAAATAAAGGCTGATATGCTCCCTGAGGATCCTACAGCTAATTTTTAAGTTTGCGAAATTGCTTATAAACTTCTACCCTCAGATGAGCATGTGTGAGGGCTTTCTGCTGTTTCTGACAATGGCTTCCACTTTGTCGCTGCAAAGCATCTTTCAACTCAAAATATTTGAAATTTTGCGAGTACTGGGAAACAGAGAAGCTGAAAGGAATGCTTAGTTTATATTGGAAAGTACCGTCATGGATTGCACCATCTTTCTTTGCAAGACCTGCCCTTCTCTGTCTCTGATTGGCTTATTCTGATATTTTGACCATAACCATAACCAGTTCCACACACTGAGCCTTATCCTAACCAACACAACCAAAAAGGCAGCCCATTAGAGACTGAGTATGGCAGATCTTGCCAGGAAAAGCAGTGGGATCCATTACAATGCAATTGGGACAGGGAAGCTTAGTGGACTGGTTATAATTTGTACTGAGAACGGTCGAGCAAAGAATTTGAACAAAAAGCAGATTGTTAAGGACTTTGAAGTGCACAAAGCTCTAACATAACATTGTGTGTGTATGTGCATGCATGTGTGCGTGCGTGTGTGTGTATGTGTGTTAGCACTACATGCTGTGCAGAGAGCATCTCTCTTTGCTTTACTGTGTGTGGCTGTGTGCTGTTCATACTGGTGTCTGCATTGGCAATGTTTTCATACACTGTAAAAGTGGTAGAGATTTTATTTTGTTGTCTAATGTTGCCTAGTTTCAGTATTGTATATAAATACAAACAAAGAGACAGATCCCTTTGTTGACTTAACAGATAAAATTAAAGATAATTTCTCAGCGTACCTCTGGTATACAGCTGTAAAGACTCATTTATGAACATGTGACACACTTCCCCTAACTTACATGCAAGATTTAACACATCATCTTCATTTATAGACACAAATAAGCAAGTCAAAATAACACAACTGAAAAAAGTAGGAAGTGAGTAAAAATTTAAAAAAAATAAAAAAAGTAAAAAAAGACTTCATACACCTAAAGTAATATCAATTTAAATTAAAAAGAGGGCTTCTTTTTTAAAATACAATGTCAGTGAAGAGAGCAGGGACGTTACATAGCGTACATTAGCAGGATATTGCCATTAACTTAAGTTAGTCTGGGGATTCGTTTTAGTGATACCTTGATATTCTCCAGTGGAAATACAAATAAAATACCAGCATTTTCCTAAGGGCGTCCCTGTGTTTGTCTTGCAGCAGGCAGCAGGAGAAGTACCACTGATAATATTACAGAAACCACCATTGTGGTGCAAAGCTCAATTTGTGGTGTCAAATTAAAGTGACGTTGGTATTTGTTCACTGATGCCATACTGAAAGTCTATGTTCTAATCCTTGCTATTTAGTTACAACAGTACCACTTACACTCATGTTAGCTTGTTTTGCATCTCTACTGCTGCTACTTTTGTACTTTCTGCATCATGTTTTCTCTTCTTCACACTATGTAATGCTGACTGTTATGGGAATGGACAGAACTATTTAGAGAGCATAATCTAATGTGGTTCTGCTGTTGTTTCTTCTTTGACCTTCCTAACATAAATGTACATGTTATCAAATTATTATGCCACTAACAGTTATAATGCGTACTAAAACTGGGCTGCATACCAAATTAAGTTCTCCCTAAATGAACAAGCAGCCACCAGAAGGGGAACTGAGATGTTTTGGCTTCATTTTGAGAGTAATGCTGCTGCACATGCTCCCTGTAGCAACAATGGAATAATGTCTTCTTGAACTAACAGGACCTCTGTCTAATTCTGTATTTTGTGCAGCATCACTTCAGCTGTCCATTACAGGGATGCTGTAAAGTGCATCTCTGTATGTGATAGCAGGGCTGTGTTGTTTTAATATTGCATTGCAGTTATAGCACTTTCTTATTTATACCTTGCTTTTTGAAGATGAACTGTGATTACAGACCTATCTTACTTTGATGAAAGATTTGTACATTAACAGGACTATAGCAGAAACACTTGTACGCTAATAAGGGACAATATTACTATAAAGTCCAGTAGAGGGCACTCTTTATGCACTAGAACTAGGGTTACAATATCGTACTCTTTAAGCAGTAGCTTGCTTTAAATTTGTTATCGTGGTTCTGACAAGTCGTGTGTGTGTGTGTGTGTGTGTGTGTGCGCTGTGTGCATGTGTGTTTTGCCTTGTTTGTTTAGTTTGCTTGGTGCTGTTCTGTCACTGTGGATGTTTTAATCGTGTCCTGCCAAGGGACTGCAGATGAAAATTAGCCTGAGGCTAACTTTGGTCCAATGCACCAAATGGTAACATTTATGTTTAATACTGTACATGGTCCCTTACAAATAAAATAGATAAATAAAATATAGCTCAATTACAAGCTACATCTTAATTTTCCCTTTTGCCTCTTCATGTGTCCCTGACACATAAAACACTTTGAATATATCATGATATAGAATTAATGTGCTTCACTGGCCTGCAGGTTCTCTTCATTTCTCATATTTTTTCTTTGCTCCTTCGCTTTCACATAAAACCTCAAGAGAAAAACCTCACAGCTTACCTATAGCGTAGACACTTCTTCATATCCTGAACAACAAAGTTGGCAAGTCGATAATCACTACATGGTGTGGGAAAACACTCCACATCATCCCGAGGTGTTCGAGCCTTGTGTGTAACAGGTATTACAAATCGATATCACTAAATGGCAGCTTCAGAGATCTTATATAATTAGACAGAGACACAGGGAGAAGGAGAGAGCTCTACTCACCCACACAGATGAACATTAAACAACTGTTTTCAGTCTGCCTCTTACCATGTTTTACAAACATTCACTGCTTTCCTATCGACTAGCAAAGCTGCTCTCACCAAAGGTCTGGATTGACTAGCAAATTGAGCAGAAACAAGGTAGAGGAGCTAAAAGACATAAGATAGCGGGGTTGTCCTTATCTATTTCACCCTCAACTTTTCTCTGTGTGAAGTTATTAAAATCTCTAAGCCCATTGGAGGTTCAGCCACCTTTGTGTGTTCCTTTTTCTTTGTCCACTTTTTGTCACAGAGCTCTGGAAACAGTTACACAGAACACACATACAAACAAAGTTTAATTTAAGTAGACCCAAAGTTGTTTGAAGCAAAGTAAATTACTGCTGGATACACCCTCCCTTCCCCCAGTGTAATCATTTTTCTCTGTTTTCTGTTTGGTTTTAAGCATAATTTTGATATAAGCAAACCCATGCCTGTGGTCGTAAGTAAAGCAGTCCTGTTTGATTTAAGTTTAAAAAGTGTTTTGCTTAATATCTACATCTTTACTCTTAGTGCAATAATTCTGTTTTTAGTTGTCTGTAGCTGCACTTGGAAAATATTCCAGTGGTATGTTCAGTATTATACATACATATATATATATATAAAATGTAACAACCTGTCTACTATTGGTGTTCCATCATTAAGATTATGGGCCAAAGGCCATACTCTAAGCGAATGAGTCATTCTCTCTCTCTGTTGCTAACTATCCCTCTAGTGTCACTTTCATTTCTCTTCCTCCCACTCACTGCAGGGCTGTCAGATCTGACAAGATATATGATGATGGGAATGTACCTATTTGCAGAAAAACCCTAGAACCATTCACACACAGTTAAATTTGTACTTTTCCAAAAATGTTCGTCCTTTCTTTTGTGAATCTGGCAATGTTAGACCCATATGTTCTCATTAGAACTCTCTTTGTTTCTAGAGATCATGTAGAAATCACTGTGATTCACTTTTAAAACAAGAGCAAATGGTATTATAGGACCTCACCATGTTAAAGTCCTTGCAAATTGCACCTTAGTGTGAAATCTGGTCTAAATCAAAATCTGGTTCTCTATTGGGCGAGAGTTACAGAAACTCAGATGATTTAACTAAACTCAACTTTCCAGAATCTCCAAGGTTTCACACCTGTACATGAACTCTGCCCCAGGACCCATGTTTTCACCAGGTCACTTCAGACCCTCTCCCTCCCTCTCAACCCCACAGTGCTGTCAAGATTTACTGACCCAATCAGACCCAAAGGCAAGACACCAAACATGACAGGTAAGGGAGCAAAAAGTGAACTTAATAATAAAAGCTGATATATGGAACGGAGGACAAAGAAGCAACAAAATGTAACTCAAAAAGAAGGAAAAACAAAAAACTGAAAACAAACTGGGGAAAACATTGAGGAAAGAGGCAGAATGGATACAAGGATGCAGGGCCAGACAACACAAACAGACGAACTGACAGAGGACGGGAAAGACAAGGACTTATATACACTTGGAACTAATTAACTCATCAAACACTGGTGACACAGCAAAACAGGCAGGAAATTAAACAAAGACAAAAAGTAAAGAGAGCCAAGAGGAAGACTTTCAAGATAAAACAAGAAATATCTACACTAAAACTCCAAACAAAGACAAAAGCAGAGTTAACTGCTCTTGCTTTCCAACCCACAATGCACAGCTGGCTTCCTCCTTTTTCCTGATTAATGCAGAATGCTGTACCACCTTGGACTTATTAACATAATGAGGCCTAATATTAAGTAACAACTGATAGTGTAACTTTTCTAATAGTTATCAAGTTAATTATCAATTGTAGCTCTTTATGATAATCATACTATGGAGACTGGATTAAGAAATCGGCTGCATTTCAATTTCTAAAGGTGGTGTTCTGAGATAGAGTCAGCATAAATTACATCATATTACTTAATGTAGTTATTATTGTATAACTGATAGCTAAAAATCCATCTGTTTCAGCACCAAAATCCCCAACAACAGTGCAGATTTTTCCACAGGTTTCAAGGAACTGATTCTATAATTAGTTGGTTCGCATGAAGACAAACCCTTTTTCAAGAAAATAAACTCTTAGAGTTCAATCATAGAAAAAAAAATCTTCAGATGGTTATATTTATAGTGCAGTGAAGGCTTGATAATTCACTGAAGTGTTTTTATAGTGAAAAAAACAGTAGTTTTTTTGTGGAAAAAACAGTAGTAGAGTCACTGAGTAATCTGGGGCTGTATTCACAAAAACAACTTGAGAGACCTCAGGAATGATGAGGAAAATTCTACGGAAAAAGGACAAAAATGATTGATGCACAGCTCTATTTTCTCAGAGGTTTATAAAATGTGATGGCTTTTATATGTACATGCTAACATGTATTTGTCATACTGGTAATTTTGGCTCTTAATCTTTTAAATATATTGATACTTGATAAGGTTGTGAGAGGCTCAACTCCTCACTGTTTCTCTGTTGCATTTTCAAACTTCACAAATGTCTTAGTGTTGTGATCACTTTTGGTTCTGGCACATAATTGCATTCAGTGGGAGTTGTGAGGGCATCTCTAATGAGATCGACTGCAGACATCATCTATACACTATCTGATCTGTAGCATTTCATTAACTCACTGTCATTCATTAGGGGAATATGCCTCCTGCCTCTATGTCCTCCACTCCACTCCTAAAAATATAAGGGTTGAGATGCTTTTTAAATAACTTTCATCTTTACCAGTTTCTAGTCTCATCTGTAAGAGAAAATTCCTTAAAAGTATCTTTCCAAGAAATTTCTTAGAATTTCATTATGTGGAGCAACTGCTTGTATTAGGAAGCTTTACAGTTATACCCTAAGAGGTGACTGTTGTTGATTGCTTTTATGAAATCATCCAACAACTTATCCATTCAGCATCACTATGTATCTCAATATCTAACCTGTGAGTGTGTCCCAATATTGACATGGCAACAAAGAGGCGTACCTGGTGTTCTGTTTCATTGAATATGTTTGACAGTAAGTATTTACTGTGTCCTGTGTCTTCTGGTGTTGCCTTGTCTTACTCATTTTTTCAGTAGGGGGCTGCTACTTGTGACATATAGCAATTTGACTCATCTTTGTGAGGCAAGTTGTGCATCTGTGCCATGTGCACTCAAACTTTACTAACCTCTAATTTTCTTGGTTGGACAGTCTCTGGAAGCATCCTAAAAATAAATACTTAGCTGCTGTTCCAACTCTAATTATGTCTTTACTTTTTAAATGTTGCCATGACTGATAAATAAAGTGGTGGGAAATAACAAACAAGACCATACTTCAAAAAGATAAGTATGTGATCATTTTTTGCTGTGTTGCCTTTTAAATTAGTCAGACACCTTAATATGTGAGAGATCTACATCTCTTTTTAGGAAAATTACCGACTAGATTTGCCCTGGCCGCTTTCAAACTTCTGTTAACGATGAGAAAAAAAAACTGTTAACGTGTTAATGTATTTGTATTTGGAGACTAATCTGCACAGTGTTGTTTCATCTCTAAATTGGGACTTCTGATGATTACCAGGGCTTTCCATACACTGTTAGAAGCCCCTCCATTCTGCAGTCTCTGAGAGCAGGGACTGCAGAATGCTCTGGTAAGTAAATTCGGATTTATATATGATGTCATCTGGTATTATCAGGTTTTTCCAGAGTTACTCTCCTTGGAAAACAGTTGTCAACACTGTACAGACATTTTCCTGCCACCACTGGATCAGAGCAAGTCATGTGGGAGGTTCCCACATTGATAGATGAGAAGCTATTTGCTAAACCACTCTGACTAAAATGGTAGGTAAGAAAATGGAATAGAGAGGACCCTTAGCACTGCTCTGTGCCTTTTTGTGGATGCTGAGACAAAGTACATTTGTCTGGAGACAAGACTGTTTCACTGCACCATTTATGTGTATCTACAGTATGTGGTGCTTCAACCAGGCATCATAGGGACTTGCTGTATTTGCATTCAAAGAGATGACGCAGGCCTAAGCAGTGAACAGAGCAAAACAAAATATAACCCATAAGACTTTGGACTGCAGTTTTTAAATTGTCTCTTTTTTGGCCACAAACTAAAGAACAGCTGCTACCAATCTGTTGCCAATTTTACTGTTATAAATAAAGTTGAAAATATAACAAGTTTTTTGTCTTGACTGTCACTTGGTTGTTGTTTTTTATCTGCCAGCCTTTTGTGAAGAGTGAAAAAAAGTGCTTGCAACTTGCAATACATAAAAATTAGATTAATGTGAATCAAAATAACAACCGACAAATCCATGGTTGTCAAAGGACAACATTCCTCATATATTTTTATATTCTCTAATGTAAATTTTCTACTTTATCTTTATGATATTTGACTTCACATTTGTTTTTTTATTGCTTTACTTTCTTTAACTATATTAATTGTTTATGATTTTATTGTAATAAACCCAGTTGTTATAATTTAAAGTATTTTTTGCATATTACCTTTCAAGAACAGAACAAAACAAAATAAAAACATGATAATAACTACTTACTGTATATCATTTGATTGACATCCAAACCTCTGAGCAAAAGATCAAATAACTCTGACTGAGTTGCACAAAAAAAGAATCCTGTCTACTGGATCTGGTTGGTTTGCATGAATCAGGCTGTTCATTAACAAGTGCCATTATGGTCACCAAGGCTTTGTGCAGATACACCTTGAAGGTGCTTCTGACACTTTAACATCACAGTATAATTTAATAAGCTTTATAAAGTTTATTGTTCATCTGATAGATGACAAGATGAGCACAATTTGAAAAAAAGCAATAAAAAAATCCATAAAATCCATTAAACAATGCACTGTGCATACATGTTCAGGTATACAGGGTATAGACACAGTATGAATAGAATAATTATTTGTATTAGAGGACAAACATATATAAATATTAATATAACTATGACTCTCCGACTGAACAGGCAAGCATTTTTTTACTGGAAGCTAAAGAGGGAGGATAGAAATCCTGTTTACCAAAACATGCGAGAGAAGCTAGCTGGGCCTGTGTTCATAACACTTCCACCTCCCATTAGATTATCATGATTTAAAGTAAATAACACTCATACTTCAAACGTGGTAAGCAGGTGTACTGCTAATGCATGAATCATTCTGTCTTTCATTATAACCTCTATTCTCCGACAGTAGAAAATAACTTGATTTTTGTTGACAACAACAATTCTAGTTGTGTCTTGTCCCAGAAGTAGATGATCCAATGAGCGTGGGAATTAATGACTAGAAAAAGATCACAGATACCAAAGTGGGTGTGCTTGTTGCCTGCTAGACTGCAGACAGAGCCTCCTCGCTGCCAAACTTTACGACAGTGCCAAGGAGAAAACGGTCAAACTAAGCAGTGCTGATAAAAATAAATCAAGGTTCTTTTTCTGAAGTGATTATTACTCAGAATGTTTTCATAAACATAATTTTGGGCTGTTCACCTGCTCTGTGCTTAATTTTGGCTGTATATGACTGGCTCTTCTGCCAATTTAAAAACTGAAAAGCCACAGTTGTGTACTGCCCAGAAGAAGTTCATCACCCACCAGCTGTGGGAAATCCAGCCCCCTATAGAGTTCACTTAGAGAGCCAATGTCAGTCTATAGATGGATAGTGAAAATTCTGTCTGATATCAGGAAATCAGAATACAGAGGGATAATAACTGCATTACAAAATAAAAAGTATGTGACTTTATTCTCTCTTTATGCACTGCAGTGTCAAGGTAAAATTATAATTCTAATTGTGCAAGGGCGTGCAGAGGTAGTAAGAAAATTAATCAAGTTTCATGCAGTATGCTGGTCATACTAATGTGCATCTAATTTGAAACCCCTTTACTGCTTTTGATTTAAACTGTAAGTAGCATCATAAAACATAACAATACACTAGCAATGATTGAAATCATTAAAATGAATTGCACTTATAAAGTTTTAAACTTGAAAAGAAAAACATGAATATATTATGTGAAAATGCTGAAATACACACAATAAACAGCAAGTTATGGAGGGAGAAAACAGCCTAAAATATGTAAAATATGATCAACATAACCCAGCTGATGCAGCACATGTCCTCCGGATGGAAACGTGTTATTGCCAGGTGCTACCTCAAGTAACAGGGGACGGATTGTGGCTGTGTGATTTGACCACGCAAAACATTGCTAAAGAAAATGGCACAGTCTTGGTGATCAGGTCCCTGTCTGTGAAAATGCAGCTTGTGCTAGATGTCTGTTAAACTCAGCATGTTCAAACAATTTCTTGGCATTCTCCTTGCATCCAAGCAGTGCCATCTGTTTCTGTGATTACTTTAAAATTCAAGTTGTGTGTGAGATGAACTCGTGTATGGGTGATGCTTGGAAGAATAGGACACGGTCTGCTGTTGTTGTGATTATGCATACATTTTTTTTTTCAGTTTATTGATTTATTTCTAAATCTCCTCTGTCTCTCATTACTTTTATATTTTTTCATCTATAACTTATAATTGTGAGTAAAATAAGTTAAAGAAATTTTAATATTATTTAGTTAGAAACTTTGAATAAACCCACTTTGTTTTGTTGTTCTTCTGCCTCTTCGTACTGCATATTATTTGATACTTGTTATTTAATTGGACTTTTTTTTCTTTACTGCAAAAATTTTAAACCTAAGGTCCCGTTACTTTGCAATATAACCATTTTTCTTTATCTTTTATAGTTCTTAAAAATAACTTCAAAAGGTTTATCATAAGTAAGTTAAGCCTATAAAGTAAGATCAGTGTTATAGTCAGTCTGTTTTTACCGCTGTTATAATAAGTCACACAGTTTCCATATTAACAGCATATAAGCAGGAAAGACTCATCTACTGAAGTGGAGGGCAAAAAATGGTATAGTTCATCTTAACTAAAGGTCTGCTTTTGAAGATTCATACTCACAGTACAAAGAAAGAAACTGGACCTCCAGTGTTAAGCAGACTTTAAGCCACTGATTTTTGTAATGAAATCCTTAACAACACGATTAAATGTGGATTAATCTTTGGAAGTTTATGATGTGCTAATAAGCACATTAAATGAATAATCGCGCTAATTCACAAATAAATGAGGAAGATTTGCGCTGGTAAAAGCTCCACTGGAGTGATTAAGGCATCAGTGTTACTGCCACTTAAGCGCACTAAGCATGACTTTTTTCATGTTTAAACTTGCTTGTGGATTGCATCATCTCAATGGTTCAAGGACTGCATTCTTTTAAGACGTTTTAAAAGGTGACAACAAAGGAGATATTGACATTAAATATATATTTTACAGAGCAACAGATCTGTACTAAAAAAACATGTCATAATCCCTCGACAGATGCTACAGTGCTTCAAAAGACAAGTCCTCTGTATAATATTTGTAGTATGAGATATGTACTATTCATAAAGTGTGAGCACTTTATTCTTGTGATGTAAGTTTTGTTTTACCAGGCAGTTTCATAGAGATTACACACCCAGAGAGACATTACAGTTAGTCTCATCGTTCCTTCAGGACAACTCTAAACACACCTTTACTAATATTAACTCTATCCAAGGTAAACTGAAAACTGAAACAGTTCTTTCAACCAGTTTATGCGGGGTTTTGTTAATTGTAATAATTGCATATATATATACAACACGTAAACAAAAACACACACACGCACACAAACATGCACAGATGATAAATTAAAGGAAAAACTAAGTAAATGAGTGGAAAAACAAATGCACTACACACAGAAACACTTCCTGGTTTGACTGATTCACTGCTCAAAATGCCAAGGACAGTGTTGTGATGGTGCCGCTAATGTGTCTGAGACATACTGGCAGATGCACAACAACAGATGTGAGTGAAGTCATGAATTTAGTTGTGCAGGATACGGCCTGGAGCACACCAGCTTGTCACAACATTATGAGGAGTGAAAATGGCTCCTTTGAAGTCCATCATGCGAAACTACCACAACAGTCATGGAGATTTTGAGTTGTTTTCCTTGTCATGACAGGAGTTATGCAGGAGAAAGGACAAATTGACTTGCCCCTGCAGAGGATTGACGCATATTTCACATTACAACTGATGCTTATCTATTCTCCTGTATGGAGACAGCAAATGCATCTTTTTAAAACAGCGAGCTGCACCTCAGCAAAATAATTCAATTGTCTGGAACAGTGGATCTAAAATACCATGTCTCTGACAATCAGATTGACAAATTTTTAAATGCACTACCACTGCTGATATGATGTTATAGAGGAAGATTGGTAACAAGCTTTAAATTCAGTTAGCTACAAAAATCAGAGGGATTAAAGTAAGCTTGATATTTTAAAACTGCAAGTTATTTCTTTAAATTTATAAATAGAATGGGGAAAAAAAGTGTGTATGTTAATAAGATTAACATCAGGAAACATGTTTGAGTAAAAAAACTTGTAAACTGTCAAAGACTGACATGAACAGTAACAATAACAGCAAAAACTGAGGCAGCTTGCCGGAGGGTGTTTTTTTTTGTTTTTTGTTTTTTTTTTACAGTAAATAAAATGCCTTTTTAATGGGGGAGGGGTCCTAAAATAGAAATGAGCATTATGTCACCATTCTGTGAAACTATGACATGATGCCAAAACCAGATCCAAAGACTTAGTCAAGCAAACTAACTGTCAGCTGTCAGTGTTGCAGAGCAGCAGCAATATTGTGTCAGGGCCTGTTTCTGAATATCTATATTTCTGTTTTGCTTTGTTTATTTTATTTTTTTTATTTTTTTGATAAACCACACACATTGTCCAGTGTCAACACTGCCTCGCTGATTTGGAACTGTTGGATGTTTACTTCACTGTGGGATGGAGTCCAAATCCAAATGGCAATTCAAATGGGACTGGCGTGAGTTTCATCGGTTGCAGCCCTTTGATGGGCTTGCTCTTGGCATTTGAAACTGTATTAAATTCATTTTAACCCTTTTAAACTTATCTGGATAGTACTTCAAGTAACTTTGGCCAGCCACAGTGTCCCACCACTGCTCTGTGAAAATATTTTTTTTCCTGTTCTCTATTCTCTACCAGAATCCCAGTTAGCTTCCAGGAAGTGGAAAACTAGCTACCACCTTCATACTCTTTGCTTTCTTTTTGTTTAGTTTTGCTTTTTTCTATCCTTTCAGAAAGTGTCCATAAAAATACAAGTGTCCATAATTACAACAGATTGTAGAGAAAATAAAAACCATGTATCAGTGGCCAGTTTGTGTAAATTCAGAGGCTTTGGAGACAAACAATAGGCAGAAGTATGCACATTGTTATCCGACTATGTCTGAGGTCAAAAGTGTGAAAGGCTACTCGGAAAAGCCTTGCTTGAAGGTAGGTAGAGTGGCTTCCACTCAAAGAGAGAGCAAAATAAGATTAATGGTACAAATGGCATACACTTATGGATAATCTTCTCTAAAAGCATTCATGATGTTGCAGTCATTATTACATCAGATGAGGGGCAGAATTAGTTCTCTGATAATTAGAGAAAGAGGGCTGAAAAGAAAAACATAACTGTTTTTCCACCTTTGCACACCTGTTTATTCACCAGCAGGCCTGCTTTTTGATTTTGGAAAGTTAAAAAAATGATGAAGGCTGCCCTCCTTTCCATTATTGCTTTTGTTGATATATTTAAATTTAGAGAATTTACTTACCTCATAGCCATATTACCATAACTATGTAAGCTAAGCTAAACCACCGTACTAGATTTATCTGGGTACTGAATATATTGATACCTGACTCTGGGCAATATAACAAAACACATGAAAATTTCAAAATCTGCTTTGTCCCTCACTATAAATGTTAGCTCTTGTCTCTCCCATACAACACTTTTCAGCCATGGGTGCAGCAACTGAACTGTTCCTCTGTAATTTGTTTCCCAGTTGTGTCTGCTGTGCACTAAAAGGTATGACTGCTGGCTGTTACTGTGTTATTAAGTTACCTTTCTCTTTCTAATGCTCCTGGCATGTTTCTGGTCCAGCATGGGTTGTCCTGGTAATCAGTGTAAAACATCCTAGAGCTGTTCTTTGATTGGCCCACCAGAGCAGCACTCTCGGCTGTCATTTCTTATTTGGAAAAGAGAGGATGTTCATGCCCACAGACAGGACAAAATTTGATTGGAATAACACGGGGGTGCACCTAGTAGGCAGAAATGTCCCTCTTGACAGTGACTCCACAGTGTTTGCCGAGATGCAGCTAAAGAAGCCTGCCACATGGAGAAATCAGCATCTGCAGTTTCAGCTTTAATTCACAGAAGACAATGGACACATAAATACCAATATGGATCATATGTAGTGAACACAGGAAACACAGGAAGTAAGTTAGAATTAGCATTATCCAACCTGGCCTGGCACATTCAAAGCACTTATTTCTACACTGCAGTCTAGTTTCAATCATGTAAATTTGCATGTTTCCAATGAAGGGATCCCAATTATTCCAGGGTTAGGATGTGTGTTTGTGTGGGTGGGTAGTTTGATGAGGGTATCTGTATATCTGTATGTGTGATACCACAGAAATGGAAATGAAAAAAAAAGAGGGTGAATGAATAAAAGATTAAGATATTTATAATATGACCAGGTTTAAAAGACAAAGGCCACAGAATCTTACTTTGTTAGTTTGATCCTATGATTTTATTATTCAAAAAATATCTTCCTCTATTTTAAGATACACTTACTGCCTTTGTTTCTTGTTTATTTTTTGGGTTTTGTTTCATATAATTTGGTACAATGTTTTGATGACTTGAGCATCTCTTCAGTGTTTTTTTTAAGCCTTCCACTGTCAAGCTTGGTTATCAGTACAATAATATCAGTACAATGAATCTCAAATACTACATTTTATATATTTAACCCAGATCCACATGTGCTCCTTGTTAAACACAGGAAGCGTATTGAAGGCAGACTGTGACTCACTTCTCCAAAGGGGAACTACCTCATGACTTTGATTAATCAGTCTCATTGTAATGATGTCACACATTCTTTATTTTCTCATACAGAGTGCAAGCAGAACAGATGGTACCTGGGAGTAACATATTCTCATTAGGAGGTCTAGAATCTGCATATCTGAAACAGAAAACGAGAGAGGAGAGGAGGGGAGGGGTAAAATCCTCAGAGTTTTGGCACAGATCAACTCTCTGACCTTCTGTCCAGTCTGCTGGCCGACAGGCAGGAATAAAAGGATGGAGCAGAGAAGGCAAACTGACAGTCTCTCAGTAGCAGAGAGCTCCAGATCTGAGTTGGCCTAATCAGTAATTACTGATGTTTTGCTTTCACCTTTTACAGGGCTTTTGTTGCAAGAAAAAATCAATAATCTGCAATACTCCTTATTGCCATACTACCAGATCATGTTTGTGTATGTGTTTCAGTGTAAGGTGTCAGGTGGATAAGAGCACTGTTGTTGTTCTGTAGCAGCATTTACTATGCAAGTAGTGGGAAATCAAAGAATGTATTGTAAGCAATCTTATCTGCAATAAAGAATGAAACACAATACCTGAGAGAGTTAACAGTTTACTTAAACCCTAACTCAAAAAAACATAATGCAAATGCCATACCAGGCTAATAACAAACACATAATCTTCACATAATCTTGGTTTTCTTTAAGTGCCTCTCACAACATTGGTTAAACCCCTAAAATCCCTAAAATTGTCTGTTTATCAAAAGTACATATTAGGAAGTTTTAGTTTTCATGAATAATAGCCCTTTATGCTGAAAGTGTCTCAAGAAACTCTTCATCTTTGGCTCCATTTACTATATGTAGATCAATGATCTATGCAAGTGCTCCCCGCCTTTATCCCCACCCACCAAACCACCCCTTTCAAGCAGCCAAAGCATACCTGCTGACCTTTGACTTTGCTCATCAGACATTCAAACCTCTGCTTCTTTTTGTGACTTTACTTTCTTTAGACTTTACAACCATAAATGTTTAACCCAGAAACCAATTCTAAAGAAGATTATTAAAGGTGAATACAAGTCAAATATTAGAATTGTTAATTTGTTTATGTTTCATTCTAGAATGTTAGAACCATAATGGTCCTATACAATATAAGTCTTTTCGATAAGGAAAGATGCAACATAGTGATGGTTCCTTGGGTATGTGAATTATGAAATCCTGGCGCTCTCTATCTTCGTTTTTGAGACACTGGTACTCTTCAGTTACAAAGCAGAAATGCTCAGTGGTGAAATGGTGCTGACTGTTTATTTTGCTCTTACTAGGTCTAAAAACTTTGAAGCATGTCAAATTGAAATGTTGTTATCTACAATGTCGCCTTTGCAATTTTGCGGTGTTTGAGTTGGTTTTTTTAGGAGAATGTGGTGCTATTTTGTGTCCACTTCCTGACAGCGAAATGGCATGGCATGTACCTTGCCTGATGTGTCAAAATAGGAAGACAGCTGTCCTCATCAATCACTGTCCCTGTTTCAAATTTATCTCTTCACTTGCAGCAGTTTCAGTCAGTGATTCTTGCAATGACAAGTTGCTGCAATGTTAGAAGCCTTGCTGTGACTGTATCATTGGTATATATGTCATGCTCGCTCACAGTGGGAGTTGGACTCTGCCAAGGTTTTGCTTTATCACCTGTGACTTTCATGGGCAGGGTTTCAAGCATCAATGAAAAATTAGGATCGTCCAGTTCTGCAGCTGCAGGACTGCATCTCTGCTTTTTGCAAATAAAGGAGTTTGAGTAGTTGGGGACTCACTAGCATTTCAGAACCACAGTTCAGGGCCACGGACTCTAACTTGCATAAACCTCAGTCAGACAAAGGACCAATGAGTCAGGCAAACGAGACTACTAAACTCTTCAATCTGGCATATTATCTACCACAAGAAGATAACAAGAGGGATGCACTTTTGTAATTTTGCAAATGAAGGGGATGGCAGCCCTTTTCAAATCATCTACACTCCTTGCCATTGCATATAGGCTTTTCCTGTGAAGACTGAAAAGTGAATATGGACACAAGGTCCTGAAGTTGAATCGGGTATTGATTAGGATGCCTTCCAAGCGGCTCCCGAAGGGGGCATTTCAGCAGAGCCAGACGGCCTTGGAAATGCCTCTGAAATCCCCATGAGTGGATGTGGCTTTAGGTTAAAAGAATATCCGCTTTAGTCTTATGTCAATTCAATGCAGAATTCAGTTGGGTTAAAATAGATGGAACACATTTGAACTGTACTTGTGTACTGACAACAACCAACAGTATCTCTAGCTCTGTAGCTGTCTATTGTTTGTGCATTGCTATAACTTCCCCAGTGTCCTCTGACTAGGCTTCATATCTCAGGTCTGACCTCTGGCCCAAAGAACATGAGATGTTCTCAACGGAAAATATACTTCCTTTGTCATTTGAAGTAATTGAAACTGCTGCAGCAAATAATAGTACAGTTATACCACACAGTTACCTTTAAGGTCAAAGTACATTCAATCACCTGGTCTGCAGGGTAAGTCGTTGACCACAGTATGTTTTCTCAACATGTCTCATGATCAGAAATTGTGCAGAAACAATTACGATGTATCCTTCTTTCTTCAGTTACAACATCTTTGAGAGAATGCCCTCTGGCCAGAGGCTGAAGTCTATAAAAACGAATGCCTCATGCTTCCAAAAATTTTTCCCTTCAAACTGGAACTGTTGTGGTAAAAATTAACCAAATCGTGATAAAATAACAAGCGCTTTAGCAGCATTTTGCAATTCAGATTAACATGTGGCATCATGCAGAGAACAAAACCCTTACCTCATCAAAAACACACTGACCCACCCACACACACGATCCAAAAACCACCTGTTCCCTTGGTTTGTTTCTTCTCCTGACCCTAGCCTCCAGAGAAAAAGTGATCTGACTTTTTGCCCCAGGACCTGCCAGTGGGAAAGTGGCCTTGCAAAGCCCTTGTTGTTGAGTATGATTCATTCTGTGTCTCACACCGCAGCCACAACAACAGCCACAGACCTCAGGCTATCTCTCTCTAAGTAAAAGTCAGATAGTTAGAGGCTTTGTACCAGTTGGCCAAAGTATAAACACCAGTGATGACTGCAGGAGAAAAAACAGACTCCATTTCCCTTTTTCCCATCTGTGAAGGTGAAAAGGGAAATGGCCTCATTTCTTTCAACAATTCACCCTCAATAAGGTGGGACAGCATTGATGGATAGATGGTAGGACGGACAGACGGATGGACGGACAGACAGACAGACAGACAGACAGACAGACAGACAGACAGATAGACAGATAGATAGATAGATAGATAGATAGATAGATAGATAGATAGATAGATAGATTGGTAAAACCACAAGAGCACCTACTCACATAAAGTATTAAATTAGACTTTTAGTTAAGTTAAGTCATCAAGTTAAGTCACTAAATTACATGAAGATGGAAAGGTACCAATGCACAATTTCTACATGCAATGCACAAACACTGCATTGTCGGTTACATCACCATGTTCCAAAACTAGCTTTTTTGAGCAGTGCCCCCATACCATTTTTTGATTTTAACATTTAATAAATCTTTTTTTTCCCTTTAAATCTCCATTGGTAGCTACAGGCCAAACTCCTAATCCCCTTTCCTATCACAGTTCTAGAGAAAAAAATAATCTCAAGAAAGCTACAGTAATACCTTTTATGACCCACCACCATATTTTAGAGAAAATCTGCAGTTTCTAAGAAGGTCCTGCAGGCAGGCAGCCCTGATCCTCGAGTCTTATTTTAAGATAAGTAACTGCTGGACAATAATTTAATAATTTCAAACCTGCATGGCAATCAATACAATAACTCTGCCATTTTGGAGAGGATAGGGCCAGCCGAGTACTTAAATTGTTTATGTCCCAATTCACCAACACAACTTTCTAAGTAACACTGAGTCTCTATTATCGTCTAATCCCTTGTAGCGCACTGCGACCGATTATTTTGAAGCACACAGAGTCTATTATTGTTCAGCAATCTACACCTATGTTCCTCTCCTCAAAAAGCACAACGATCAGAGAAGCATCTGCAACATGAAAATTTTTAGATGCCTGTATGAGCATAACTGATTTACATAACCAGATTTTCTAAATACTATCTGAATCTATGACTGTAAAAGCTGTTTTAGACTCCCATGTGAAAATGGAGGACCTACTCTATTAAATAATATACCTTTACTAGGCTGCTTGCTATTTTTCCCTCAGCTCGCCTGTTTTTTTTTTTTTTTATGTTCCAATACTTTTACCAGAACTTGGTGGAGATGTGATTACATAACCTCCTTTCTCTTTCAAACTCCTTGCTGTATTGGTCTCTAAGATCAGAAAGTGACTTTACACATTCTGGAGATTATCTCCAAAGCACAACAGTATCTGTACTAGCTGAATGTTATAATAGACCCTTTAATCCTGTAGGAGCTGGGGTATTGTTTGTCTGAGACTCAATAAAGGCAAGAAAGCTACAAAAAGGAAAGGCTTTGTAAATCACTGTCTGCCTCATTTTTTTTTCTTTTCTTTTTGTTCTAATAATAATAAAAATAATAAAATCCCTGAATTCGGAAAATGGATTCATGAGAGATCCTTTGATAGCATGTAGCTGTAACCATCCCATGCCTATCGTTGCCTTTTCATGAAAGTCTGAAAATCTCCAGCCTTTTAGCTTGTCTATGATAAAAAGGAAATTCGTCAAGGGAGGCTGAAAGATGTCGCTTCCGCCCTAATTGCATAATTTTGATGGCTCTGATCTACACTTCTGTGGTTTGTGTACTTTGTGTTCATGACTTTTATATCTCTACCCTCAATGGATGGCACAAGATAAAATGTTCCAAGAAAGGTTGGTTTTAATGGGAAAGTTTTATCCTCAAGTTGTTTTATGAAATGCCTCTCCCTTCAAAAGATGAGTCAATCAGTGCAACCTTAGTTAGATGACAGGAGAAGGACCATGAATTGTAGAGTTGCATTACATCTCTGAATCTTGCAGCTCAGGCGGAGAGCTGAATTGTGCTGAAAATATGTTTAATTCATATCCAAAATGAAGAAACATTTTAGATGTGGCATTGAAAATCCATTTAGAAGAAATTACCCAAAGCACAGTAATTCAGAAATCAGCACTTTATTCCTGTAATCCCAGGCAGATCATATTATAAATATCAAAAATTGATAAAAGAACAAACAGATTTTAATGTAACTGCTTTGCCGAAGTTTGATGTCAAGGTTAAATTTTCGTTTTTGTTTTCTGTGTTTTCTGATCCCTCCTCATATTTCAAGCCTGAATCTCTGCCAATTCAGACACCAATCTTCAGCTCTGAAGGGGAAATTAGCACTGCAATATATGTGCAGCTGTCCAAAGTCAGAGGATGTTCACCAGTGGCTCATCACAGCTCTAATCGCATAAAACAGTCTTTTTCACTAAGCTACATGCTGGCTCCATGGGTTACCTTGCATGACTATCCAGAAAAAAAAAGAAGTCTCCAACAGCCTAATCCCAAAACTTAAGCTTGGCAATGCTGAGTCTATGCAAGTATTAACTTGTTTTGGAGTCTGGAGAAAGGGGCAACAGGAGAGTGGTACAGGCACTTTCGCTGACCACAACCTGTTAAATTATTATTTATGTGTTTCCTTATCATGTCACTGGTTGTTGACTCTGGTGTTTTGACAGCCATCTTATTTGGAGCATGACAAGTTTAATTTAAATAGATGTGAATGCAAAAAATTGGCCCAATTTTGCTGTCTGAATAAATGGAATTCGGTGTTGTCAGCCCCATATACAAATATGTTAGTGCTGCACTTTTTTTCCTGTCACGCTATAATATAAAGAATGCAGTTTTCTATATAAGAAAATGTGTGGCAGTTGAGATTTTACAAAATGATAGCATTTGCGCTTAAGTGCTTGCCATTAAAGACTGGCCTGCCTCAGCTTCCATTTTTCCCATGTTATTCACTGGACATATGCCTATAGCTGCTCACAGCAGGAATTACACACCACAGCAGGAGACTCTTTGAATCCCATCATGGCCAAAAGCTTATACTGTCCTGTGAGGAACTCCTCTGATTCCAGCCAGAGCTTTAGGTCTGGCAATAAAAATTATATATGATGCTTACCACGGTGTATAAAGAGGTTTGTTAGGCAAATAATTTTTTAAAAATTACATATGAATACATAAATATACATATGTCTACATTCACACAAATTTATATATGTGAATGTGTGTGTCTGTGTGTAAGAAAGATAGAGAGAGAGAGAGAGAGAGAGAGAGAGAGAGAGAGAGAGAGAGAGTTAGTTTTATTTAAAGTTTTTTCTTGGCTTTCCTTTTATTGGATCATTTAAATCTGCAAGAACAAAGAGCAATTTCTCATGTGCACAGATTTTAGAAAACAAAATCTGCTTAATTGGCTGAAGAGCAAGCCAGAAAGTGCATTGGTTTGTTATGGACACCTGAGGATGGATGACGAGGCTGTGAACCTCTTCCAGGAATAATGTAACCAGAAGAATTTCATGATAATTACTCCCTGTGTGAGCAGTATCAGAGCCATGGCCTTTGTTTAGTATTCTTCATTGTCCCCACTGAGCACTTTGCCGTCACTACAATCATTTTATGAGTCCACTTAAAAAACATTTTTTTACTTCTGGTCATTAATTCTGGTCTCCACTTCAGGTCTCTAGTTTTCCTGGGTCTTGTTCAAGGTGGTAACTCAGCAAAACAAAGAGACTGTCTGTCTGTTACTTCAAACTGTAATATTTACTGATGAGTTTAACAAAAACTCCAGAATGAACCAGGACAGACGTAACACAGCCATCCCTCTGTGATAAGTGGAACAAAAACAGGAAAATCTAACTGGTATCCAAACTATAGCAAGGGTCATACTGATAAAGTATGATAGTGCATGAACAGTTATGGCGTAGTGCTATGCTTCATACACTATAATAGAATTGACTTGTTTTGATGATTCATGATATTTTTTGCGATAGTAAGCTGAACTGGGTTGGTATAAATATTCCTCCTTCAGTCTGTTGATTGATTTACTTTTGACTGAAAGGAAAAGGTTGACCTTTTCAAGGAAGATCACACGGGACAAAAGTAATAGGAAAATCCTTTCAAAATACTTAAACTACATTTTTAACTGTTTAACTGTTTATTTTTGCATATTATTCCATTTATATATTGCATTTTAATATTGTTGCTTCAAAAATTCTAATTCAGTTTTTAACCAAGTTCACCTTAAACCCTTTTAGTCACAAAATAATAGAAGCGTTTTGAGATGTTGTGACGATGTGTCAAACCACAGGATTTGTTAATATTCATTGTTAAATAGCTAGTACTGTAGAATTGAATCCATATATATATATGTATGTATATATATATATATATATATATATGTATGTCAGCCAGCTTGTTATTCAGCACCAACCAACCAAGGCCTGTTTGTGAACTCCAAACAGTTCATCGTGCTGTTTTTTTT
>JAPZDV010000023.1:9484817-9497710 GCA_029814665.1 Acanthurus lineatus | reverse complement strand
TTGGTAATTTTGCTAAATTTCTTTTCTTTGACATTACTTACTTGCTTAATAAGGTTATCCCACAAGTTAATTTGAACAGAAAGCTGTTTATTTGTATCGAAGAAAAAATGTCAGAGACAAAAGTTTTGGCCTAAATTTCGAAAGAAATAATGGTATCAAGAATAAATGTTCAAATAAAATCTAACAACTCATGAAGGCTGTCGTCATGGTAGGATGGTGATTAATAGTGGAATAAAAGCCTTGAGGTGTTGGCAACCGGTTTTTATGAAAACCACAATTTCAACCAGTTGTATCTAGATGTATGTTTCCTATTACAAAAGACTTACCTTGAGCCTTAAGATTAGCAGCAAGAAAACAGACATTCTACACTTTATCTGCACATAAATTGAAAAGAAAAGAGAAAAAAAGTAAAACTTTAACTTTTGACTCTTTACTTTTATGGTGAACAGGGTGTGTAAAGGAAAGGCACTTTTACATCGTGAAAAGGCTCCTATCACCACCGGCAGCACTTGTGCAGTGTGTCCACCCTTGGATCCTGATATTTCTCTAAAATCTCATATCTCCTCTTGTTGGTATTGCTGTCACATGAGACTAACATTTCAATCATCTCTGTTTTCCATTTCTTCTCCATTACCACAATATCTGCTCAGTTGGCCAACTTATGTTTGCCTGTCTGGATCAGAAGGTCCCACCGGTTCTTAGCTCTTCTCTTCTCAACTAGTGAAGGCTGACCTGTGTCCTGATGGTTATAAATAGCTGGTACCACGGATAAGATGGAAGATCACATCACAAGCCCAGAGAGTAAATAAAAATCTCAATGTGGTGCTTTTCAGAATAAAGGTCAAACCTGTAAAGTCTGTGTAAGGGCTTCTTTTATGCTCATAAACTAGAAAACCAATCACCAGATTAATGTTGACGATGTTTGTTTTAGCAAACAACATACACATTTCAGATTTGCATTAATGTGGTTAAGGTCTGATTAGGTAATGGCACAAAGACTATTTGATTATGAAATGATCATGTATTGGGTTAAAATATGGGGTGTTGTCACCACCAACAAGTTGAAAATTCCCCGAAGGTCACAGAAACTGCTGAATTGAAACTTGACCTCGATATGGTCATGGGCCACCACCATCAAGTCCTGACCTCTGATGATAAAAATGGCTCATGTTGGCATCACTGCAGCACTTTGATGTTAATTGTTGAGATGCTGATATAATTCTTGTAAATTGTACAATTTTTAAATGCAATGCTAAATGTTTTTATGACGACTAAGAATGAACCAGAGGTATGGTGTATAAACTTTGCTTGTAGTTGATTTGCTGTCACATTTGCTTTTAAACATGAAAGTAGCATGCCAATGCATTAGCAAGTTGCAGTGCTAGAATGCTGGAAAAAGGACAGAAATGATCACAACGTGAAATTTTATCTTAGACTAAGAATAAGCAGAGCAATCATGGGAAAATAAGGAACAGAGGGAGTTCATGCTGGTGTAACTGAGGTATTTTTAGAGGCTTTGTGCACATGAAAATTCATCACTAATTCTCACTCTGGGAATGGTGCTGGTGTTTATGGTGGGGGACATAGTGGTGAAGAGAATGAGAGAAAAAAAAAGGTTCTTTTCTGTCAGAGAGAGCACATGTGCTCTTCCTAAAATGAATCTCATCTCATATACATGCGTAAATCTCGTCAGCCCCCATCTCTCTCTTGGCGGGAAAAGCCGTTCAGAAAGACAGCTGAGATAAATCAGCGTGTGGGGCCCGATGTAGCCTGTGTGGGCTGGGACAGAGATGAAGCCACTGCAAGCGGCCTCTGGCTTTAATGATGTGCAGTGAGCCAGCGGAGGCGTGTAAATCTGCAACTGGCATCTCATTCTCTGCAGCCTCAATTCCTCCCAACCTCTGAGATATCTCTGTCAAAGTCACCCCTGAGCACCTGTGTCAGGTTCAAGTGCAACAATCTCTAGGTTGAGGAGATACTGTAGCAGGTTTAATGGACAAAACAAGCTACCCCAAGCTGTGGGCTCACACAAATTCATAATTAAATTACTTAAAATTCTTACCACATTACAGAACTAACAGAAAACATGAAGGAGAACATGTTTTCTTGAGACACTTAAATAAACCTCAGGAGATATTTAATCTAGTTATATCTAAAGGGCATAATATGTGTTGTAGCTACTAAATCATAACCAAAGCAACAAATAAACACAACAAGCAACAGAATGCAAGTGACATTCATCACACTTATGTTTTTTTTAAAAAAAGAACATTCCTGTACAAATGCTCTCCCCTGAAATAAAAATTGGAGGAAAAATCACTTACTTAAATTAAAAGAAAAGATAGAGTGGTAATGTACAGGACAGACGAGTGTGATCGGCACTGTCATCACCAAAAGCCTCAAATCATAATGAAGTCATTCATCAAGCTAAGAGGTCACATATTTCAATTAAAAGCTATGGTTTATGATGGCTTATTGGAGCTTTTGCAAATTTTTGCAACCCTGTGATCAATTAGGTCAAGCAGGCAAATGTCAATATTCCGCTGCTACAATCATCTATAAGGGATTTGTTTATAGACTGAAAAGTAATTAAAAGCTGAAGGTCATTGATTTGTCAACACTTGAACAAAGCACAGGACATAACACCTAGACACATTCATCCATCCAACCATTAAATATAAATTAATAACCACTTCTAACTGCATTTATTTCTAATAAGGTCCAGTGGAAGGACTGGTAGTAATCCAAGAATTAAAGGCAAAAACAGGGAGGCAGTCTTGCAGGGCTGTCACATTGACAAACAAACACTTTTACACTTATTTCATAGTTATGGCATACATGTCTTTAGATAACAGGAGGATGGGGAGGGCTCACAAACTCACAAAACAGGGCATTAGAATTACTGCATTTACCTTTCACTTTGACACATTGTGTAGCTGCTTTTCAAAAATAGCTGTCAACATTTAAGTGAGTGTACATTTGAATGTTTTACTTCTCTTTTTTTATCAGAATAACAGCTGCATTGGTTACTTCTTTGAATGTGTGAAGTAACCATATGTCGACATTTGACAGGCTGCTTCTGCAGTTGTTGAATAATGACCAGTTTGTCTAAATAGAAAAGGTGGAGGTAGTGTGATATTATTTTCTCAAAACAAATTGGAAATGAGCCTTACCAGTTTTTCATAATTTTTGATAAATGTAACCATCTGCCACCTTTGTCTATATCAATAAATGACATGAATGATAATTTTGCTGCAAATCCTGATAATACAGCTGATTTGCCAATAAGGCAAACAACTTGGCACACTGTATGTGGGGGTTTTATAGTGTGTATTACCAGACAACTCAACTTTTGCTGCCTTTTAGAAGTAAAATTCAGATGTCAGTACAATATGTGACCTTGTATATTAAAATTTGTTGTGTGATCTAAGTGATTTGGGAATCTTTGGGTCATTAAATTTAATATTCAGTAAAATTCACACATAGTGAAACTCCTACATCACGAACATCTTTAGAGTGCTTCATCCCTTGATATGAAACACATTTTTAATGTTCAGAACCAGTTAAAGAAGTCAGTAATACCCCAAAGTATCAAAATGAACAAAAACAGTTTTTTAGATTAAGTAACAACTATTTACACAGGCATTACGGTGAAGTAAATGGAGCTGTACTGTAAAGAAACTGCAAGTAAGTTATCCGACACATAAGAATTATATTGTGCAATGTAATTTTGTACTTGTGCTTTGATTGCTCAAAGAAATGGAAGTTTGTTGACCTTTATACAGTAAAAAAGTTTGCAATAGGACCAACAAAAGGGTGATACAATTGTTTTCATGCATGTACACATAAAGCTATACACACATGAGATTTCTCTGTCTTTTTTTTTTCTAATTTGCATGTTGTGGAATGCAATTAGTCCAAAAAAAAGTGAGACAATAATATGGTAAAAATCTTCAGACTTAAAGTTTGACATCAGATTAACACTGTCCATCAGTTCTTACTTGTTTGACCTTCAAACATCACTGATTGAAAACAGTCAGTCACTCAGTCAGTCAACCCCTCTCTTGCTGGAGTCTTGCACTCTGCCCCAACTGTCAGTAACAGCACTGTAACTTTGGTTAGTGCTTAAACTATGTGGAACATATTGCGATACTCTCACTCACAAACTGACAGCTCTTACTGATTTTGTTGAAACTCAGTCATGTGGAGAAATTACTCGCTGACCAGTCTATCTAAAAATCAGTTTTTTGAAAAACTTCCATGATGTGTCTGTGTTTTTTGTCCCAATATAGCAGGTTCATCATGTGGTCATGTGTACAAAACCTGGGAAAGTAACAGGACGATCCACTGACCTCGAATATTTTATAAAAGAGTTGATCGAATTTATGCTTTCAGAAAACACAAAAGGATATTGTGGCATGATATTCTTGACCTTGTGCTTTAATACAGAGTGCACTGAGGGTCTAACAAGTCTAACTGTAACTAAAATGCCTCGATTTTCTTTTGTCTCAGCTTGTTTTCAGCCAGAGTCCTTTAAGGATCATGTGAAAATGGTCTGCAATGCATGAAGGGTAAGGTTGTTTGGACTGATATCTTTATTTTTCTTCAGGTTATCATGCTCGAATGTTTGTAAAAAGCCCCAGTCAATACTTTTTGATTGTGGTTCCCTCACAGATATCCTCTCTGACATCTTACATATTTTCTGAACCTCTAACTTACTTAAAATTCCTCTGACCAAGCACAGCATATAAGATAGACATATTTCCTTTTAGATTTTGTATTTTTGATAAAGATTTAAAGGAGACTTCACTTCATCTTGAAGAAATCAAAGCTTCAATAGCACATAAACAAAGAAAAGTTTTTATTTTGCTAAAGTTTCTGGCATTTTTTAAACAGACAGGCTTGGTTTGTCAGTACCTGTCCTCCTGAGAGCACCTGCCAAAAAAGCTCAACTGTCCACTGACTTCACCTACAGCCACACAGCTAAGAGCTATCCAGCTCAAGTGGAGACACTTGCTTGTACTTAAATTGGCAAAAACACCACACTGGAGCAATACGTTGTTATGTATTTCTTTTGGGGCATAACTGGGTAGATCCATTATTCATTGCATTTTCTTTAGGTAAGAAAGAGTGTATAGTGTTTTGAGAAATGCACAGATTGCCAGCATCTTCAAGCATGTAGTGGTTATCTTTGCTGAATATGATCAGATATGTTTTTTCTTTATTGCCCTGAGTCATAAATTGCTCTGTAATTTTAATGGCCTTTTGAGCAGTTTGTATTGAATTATACAGGTTATTTATATATGTTAAATGATGGAAGACATATAAATACACTCACACACACAGTAAACTGTATAGAAATATAGAATGTATTTGTGTATTTGTATTTGTGTTGACAAAATGTTATTTTCCCCATCAGTGGGTTGAGATAAAAAGGGTGTATTGTAAGAGAATGTAATCTCGTACACACTGTCAGTGTTCAAATGAGCTTTGAGATATTCTGGATGAATAAGCGTTATCAGTCCTTGATGGTGCTTCTGTAGTAAATGCAAGATGTCCGGTCATGATGAACTCCAGATTGCTTTGATATTAGCGCTGACATGTGGAGGAGAGTATCCTTGATTGTAACTTATTATTATTTCCTCTTTCTACCATTGAAGCGAGGTAGCTCAAGACTATCTCTAATGGTTTATAATGTTATTGTGGAAGGTTTCCTCCAACAGTCCAAAGACTTGTATGTCAAGTAAATTGCTGATAGGCTTTAGAGTAAATATGCCCGAGTGTGTGACTGTGAACATGTTTGTACACAAATGAATCCTGTGAAAGATTAGGACCCAGGTGTGCTTATGTTCCTTTAACTCAGCTGAGCATATTAAGATTGACTACACCCCCAAATGTGACCCTGAAGAAACAACTAAGTGCAGAAGATCATTAACAGGTTGAAATCTCAAGGATTACTTCCAATAATTGAACAGAAACTATGTAACACAAAGAAAAATGTTTCCCCACCTCTTTATGGTGTTTTCTCTCTTTGTTTTCTTATTTACCATGCTCTTTATGACAAGAGATGTTAATTACATCATATTAACACACACTTTCATTTTAATTATGTGAAAATATATAGTGGTCCGCACATCCATTCACTTTGTTTTCCAAGGATTATTGAATCACATTTATGTACACAGCAGCACTAAGCAGATTTGGAGAAAACCACTAAGAGGAGCTACATAAAAACACACTGTACTGCCTGAACCCTAATACCTCTTCAGCTTTCACTTACTGAGTCCCCTGTAGTGTTGTTAGTTGCACAATGAAGTGCCCAATTAAAGCACTGCTGCTTAACTGCCAGCATCTTTGACTGTCTGACCAAAACTGAGACAAAGTGGAGAAGATGTTTAATACAGTTGCTTTCTTCTTTCTTTGAAAATATGACTTGAAAGGAAAGATTACTAAAAAAGGACTGACAAGATTTTGAAAAAAAGGTAGAGAAAAGTGCTGGTGACACTAGTGAGAATAATGCAAACAGCTGGCAGATGAATAGAAAATGAGGTAACTGACTTCAAGACAAATGCAAGGAAGGATATGGATTAATAACTGGGTTTTATAAATGCAAATATTCTCACTGTCACATCTTTCTTGCTCTTAGAATAAGGGTGTTAAGCTAAAACAGATCTGTTGAAGGCAGAGTAGTAATGAAGAGAATTAAATTAGTGATAGAAGGAGCAGGAATTTTTGAAACAAACTAATCACATGGATTTCCCAAATTTTAACTTTAGATGATGATATATTTCAAACTACTAAAACCTCTTATACCTCTTTCAACAAAAATCCGTTTTTATAACAACCTGTAAGAAGCAAATTGGTCTATATTATAAATATTTTCATAACAAAGGGTTGTGCACAAGAATACTCAAAGTTAATTATTCGAGAAGCTCAGACAACCTGAAGCAGAACATCTGGTTTAGTCTTCTTTTTTTTGTTTGCAAAGATGAGGCAATAAAACAACAGCACTGACACAAAGCACCTGAGTATTTCCTTAATGTGACAAAATTAAGCTCAACAACAACTTACACAGAGTCCCCACGTACTGTTGCAAACTTCACTTAAAACTTTAATTATTTCAAAGTAAAGATTTATTTCACTGTGGAAGCAAGTTGTTTACGGTGAGAAAAGATCGTCACCAATTGCCTGACGCATTAATCTTCGGTGCTAAATCTTTCTAATGCTGCACAACACCTGTGCATCATAATTAATGTTGATTTTGTCATTTTGAAATAAAACTTAGTGCCTCCCGAGTGCCTCATGAGGAAAACAGAGTACATGGACCTTACATTACATTACATTAACCTTAAAAACTCATTGAAATAGAATGTTTATTATGGTTTTACCTTTTTCCTTTATGAATTCATATAGCTAACTTTGTTTGAAGTTTGAAGTGTTTGATCTTTGTGATCATCACCAAACGAGCAGTGTTTTAATTAAACTCCTCATTCAATTGTACATATATTATGACTTATCTATAGTGTAGCATATTTTTTTCTACCACTAAGGGGAAGGTTAGGACTCATAAAGGGCTACTCAGATACATTTATATTGACCTTACAGTTGAGAATTCTCTGTTGGGTTTATCTGAACTTCTATTATTTAGTTTTTGCTCTGTATTGTGAGAATGAATGCCGATATATAAAAAGGATTAGTTAATATGCTCAGTGCATCTGAGACTTGAATAATACTGTGAAATTGGACTGTTTAAGCCTGTTGTTTGTTCCCAGCTCTGCCATCAGTACTGACTCCATTTATGCCTGTTTTTTTTTTTTCCTTTGATCCATCTGCTGGTTGTTGTGGGATTCCAACATGTGGTCAGAGGTGACAGGGTCTTTGCTGTTAGAGCTTCCAGAGTGTGAAACACTCTGCCTATTGAGATTAGACAGGCTAAATTATTAGCATCCTTTAAATAACCTCTTATAACTTTTTTTTTATTATTGGAAAGTGTTTATGAATATTTAATATGTTTCTGGGATTTATCATCCCAACGAATTTTTATTTTTTTAACTTTATTTTATTCTCTTGGGTTTACTGAGCCCTGTGTTGTTTTTGTTTTCATCTGCTGTTTTTCTGTGTGTGTGTGTGTTTTAAAAAAAAGTTTTTGCATACTGGAAGACTGCCAACATGGGTAACTAAAAAAAACCTAAAACCTTTGTGTTGACCCAGAATCAATCCAGGCAGTTATATTTTACTGATACTAAATATTCCCTTAATTGTCCATATCAGGGTTGCAAGGCTCTCTCAACAGAGGACAGAGAAAATCATGGGGTGTTGTCTTACAGTCATAATTCTCGCCAATGACACTCACGATCAGGGGTGAAAAATCCCATCTTGTGGGTTTTTATTTCTTGTTTTCACAAAAGTGACTAAAGCTTACGAAACCCGTATAAAATACAAGATATACGATGCTGTGCCTCTCAAGGACAAATGATATCACACTTTGTGCTATAAGCTCTATGCAGTTTATGAAATATTTCAAACAGAGAATGGATCTGTTCTGCCTTCTGTTCTTTGTTTTACAATATTTCCCAGAAAAAAAAAGAAAACATGCACAAACAAGCAAAACACAGAAACAGGTGAGAAGCCTGGTGAAGGAGAAGCACATCTAATCCGGCTGTTTTTAGCTATGTGTGCTTATCGCAAGTCACAGAGCAGAGCGAGCAAACAAAGCCACGGTCGTATGTCGATGCAAATGAAAGTCACTGCGTTGCACGGCTCTCACTGCTGTGCTGTCTCGCTGAGTTATTGGGTATAATCTGCATTTAGTGAATCTCCTGAGGTCCAGTGTAGGTGCGCATACATTAGATTGACATTCTTGAAAATACAACCTGATCTATGAAGGACGTGCTTATGGATTGATTAGAAGAAATACCTTCAAAGCTTGACTTATGGTAGTTAAGGTGATGAGTCACTTTATTTCCAGCCATTGGACAAGTCTGTAAAATTACAGGAATTTAAATCCTGAAACACCAAAAATTATAACTGCAGTAATATTACTTTTGGTATTTGAGCAAACATTTCTCCCCTAAAAAAAAAAAAAAAAAACATATTAAAAAATTGTTTGGTTGTGGAAACATTTGGAAGCAGGCTCACTTTGCAGTTTCCTTTGATACCTGTAATTAAAAATCAGGTTTTTTAATTAAAATCTTGAATGATTTCCAATTTTTTAAACATAAAAAAAAAACATCCCACAAGGTATTAAACCCTCTGAATATGCATTGATCCTGTGGGTAGGAATAAAACAACGTCATGCATTTTGGGTAATCTTAATAATTATTAATATAACCTAGCACATTTTAGGTTTAAGGCAACAATCGAAGCCTTAGATTTATGCAGAGATTAGGCTGGCACTCTGAAAAAATTAAGTTCTGAGTCCATGCAGTTTTGAGCAAAAAACTGTTGGAAAGGTATGAGATGTTAAGTTGACTCTAAAAAAGTAACCAACATAAAAAAGCTCCAATTAGGAATAATAAATTATTCAAACAGTTGAAGAGTGTTATTTAAAAAAAAAAAACAAAACAAAACAAAACAAAAAACTGGTATGCAGTGTAAATAGTTTCATAACAGTTTGGGTGCAGAGATAATACCTCATTACAATTATGATTGAGTGGTTATCGCAAAAGGTTTCACATTCTGTCAGGGATACAGAAAGGGACAAAAGAAAGGAGCCACTGATGAAACATGTTTTGGCGATCACAAGCAGTGAGCAGAGAGCTCTTTTTAGACTGCTGATACACCTGTGTCAGTCTCCATTAGTGTGATTGTGTAAGAACCAAGCTGACAGTCCAGAAAGATGAAGCAACAGTCAGTATAAAGATGTTAAAAACTGCTGTGTGCATGCGGTGGAGAGAGTAAGAAATACAGTAGTTTAAAGAAAGAAGATCTCAAAAAAATAACTCTACAGTGTGAAATTTATGTACTCTCATTTCAGTGATGCAACCTGAACCTGAAAACCTGAAAATGCATTAAGTGCAATTTAGTTGAGTTTATGCATCCATAGAACAAACTTTGCAGTTTCTGGTTAAATCCTACTTTTACAACTCAAACTACTTTGTCTCTTTTTAATTTGCAAGAAAATGCATCTATGGTAATTCTAAGGTTGCATTTTTCTTTGTAAAGGCTAAAATGGCATAAATGATGAGTTAGTTTTCTAACCAGAGTTTCCTTGGATGATCCTCAGATTTGATGCTTTGTTCTGAGCTGAAAGGATCACCAGGAAATTTTGCTCTCTGTTCTACTAGTGTACTACTGCAGCTCTACATCCTGTATGTTTTTCATGTGTACTCCAGATGCCATGTTTTCATTTGAAAAAAGAAATGTCCTCTTGACACATGAGTTCCTGTATCTCCTCTGTGGTTGCTGCCTGGTGTTATTCTTTTCATTTTTAAGGACTTTATTTATTTATTGCTGACTACAATCAAAATTTTAGGGGGGGAAATAATTATAATGCAGTACAATTGCTTATTTGCAAGTCATACATTTCTACCTGAATTGTAATATTTATCAATTTATCAATTCTTGGAAACATTAAAGGCATGCTAAGCTATAATGCCCTCCAATACTTGCTTTGCACACATGTACACACACAAACACACATACACATTCAACCATAGAAAACATGAAAATATGAGAGTTATTGCTTTTATGTGTCAATATGATTAGAAACTAAAAACAGCACATTACACCAGCTTGCAGTCAATTACACATCATGGTTATGTATTTTTTTCTCATCTGGCAAGAGAGCACTTAAAACCTTTGAAAGCTACAAATGGCTTCATTTCCAACCTATTCAACAATATTACAGACCTTGTGAGCAAATGTTGAATACACAGTGTTACTATGTTACAACATACCCTACTTCCAGGATACACTTTTAACAACACTTAGACAAAATAAGCAAAGACAGAGGCCCTCATGTTGGATATGCTTTAAAATGTGGTTCAGTTAAATGAAAAAACAATCCAAAATGATGTATCTCAATGTATGACTGAACATAACTCTGTTTGTCTGTGTGTGTGTGTGTGTGTGTGTGTGTTTATGTGTGTGCATGTACATAATTGTATGTGTTTTTTGTCTGCTGGAATAAACTTCTGTATCAGTCTGTATACTCACTCAACACATTAATGTGTCTGCATAGAAAACATAGGTCTAACAAAAAAGGTCAGTTTGTGTGTCTGTTTGTGTGCACTTCCTTATCGTGCATAAAGTATAGACTCTTTATCAGAATCACAATGGGGACAAATGAATGCTCATAACCCTGGAGTGCAGGCTTGGCAGGCCAAGAGACTACAGAAGGCAAGATATACTCACACTTCCTTTGGTCCCGGTCTCTCAGTCTCTGCAGTGATTTGCAGTATCTGCTGACTTGCCCTTCTTCATGACCTCATCAGATTTTTTTTTTTTTTTTTAAATATTGGCAGGCTCATCTCTTTCAGTCTCTGCCTTGTCATTATCTAAAAGTATAAAAATACAGAAAGTGTTCTCTTATTCTCTTGAAAAGATAGATTTGTTACAAACCACCTCAACCCTGTCTTCTATTGTATAGCAAGGCATATTATTAGATAAGCTTTAAATTAGCAGGAAGCAAATACACCACATTTTGAGAAATGTGAACCTACAGTTAAGCTAGTTCATGACTAATGATCTATCACTCATGATTTTTTTCTGTAAAAGTAAAATTGCTAACATTAAAGTCTGAGTCAAAACATTTACTTTCTTACGTCAAAACAGTTTTTTGTCAGTAGCACTGTTTAAGTATGTTTCCAGCTTTGATCATCACCATGTTGGAGCAGAATGGTGGAATTGATGATTTTTTGACCCCGTTCCAATGTAAACTATACTCAGTTTACTCTACACGTGTGCAAATTATTGTAGAAACTGTACTTTAGCATCAAAATTACATCAACATGTCTTCTAGTGTTGAGGTGTAAAGTAGAAAAATTCAAATTACTATCTGATTTATCTCAAATCAGAACAGTTGTCTTCTGATTACCTTGCTCATCATGTGTGATGTGGAAAAGTTATTGTGTATTGTGGATTAGCCTTTTAATTAGTCATAGTAAGCAAAGTTCAATAAAAATCCAAAATGCAAGTTCAACATTTGCAGGCTACATGAGATATTGTCATATTAGCATCAGCATGAGGTTTTAGTTTTGAATTTGCTTTAAGTATATTAAGTTTCTTAACATACATATTTTCAGTTAACCATGTATTATAATACTACTACTTTTTTATTTTGATCTGCTTTGTAGTTAACATCAATATGTTTTCCTTGCTGTCAATCTGTGTGATGGGTTCTCTGCTGAGATCTGCAGGAAGTTTGAAGATTTCAAATCAGGACAGAAAAAAGACAGAATTCTACGTTGGCACTAGAGCATGTCAGGTAATGGTAATCATTCCAATGAATATCATAGAAGTTATTTTATGGATAGTTTTCCTTTGAATTATAATTGAGATTGTCTGTTAAAAAACAATAATAATACTTTTTCAGCTAAGAAAAGGTGCAGAAAGCTGGAGATCTCCAGGCAGAGCACAGAAAGATGCAGTAAAAAATTTTTTTTGTAGTACACAGCTGAATTACATCTGGAGTTGGTTCTTCTTGCCTATCTGTAAAATTTAGTTGGTAAATATGATCACATGCCACTAGCTTTTTATACTTGGCAATTTTTCTTTTGTCTGTCATTGCCTCAGTTGTCAATCTTTTATTTATTTATTTATTTATTTTTTTATATTTTTTTACACTTGGACATAGGACAAACATATCATTTTCAGCCACATGGCTAAAGTTTAGTCAAGTTCAAAGTCATTCTATTTAGAAAATCCAATATATCCTTAAGACTTTCAGGGTT
>JAPZDV010000023.1:9471995-9482736 GCA_029814665.1 Acanthurus lineatus | reverse complement strand
TTATTGTCAGATAAAATGAACAGAAGTCATTTTTATCTATTTTTTATTTTTATTTTTTGTATTGTTTGAGAAAAGTAGTATTATATCCATTAAAACTTCTAAACCTGGTCCCTCAGCATAATACCCTTCTCCTCCTGCCCATCTATTCTTTCTGAGGTTTACCAAAGTTGCTAAATGCACTGTTTATGTGTAGCTCATGTTCAGCCAGGGAACAGGTGTCTTAAATATCCTATTTACGGTGCTTTTATCTCCATACCTGCTGTGGTTTATCCCTCTACTTTAGCCTCAGATGATATTTTATGTCCAGTGCTCTTTTTATCTCATGATCTCTCAAACATCTGCTGGGTCCTGCATGTTCCTCCAAAAGAAACCTCAAAATTATATTACCCTTTTTTCACTCTTTCTAAAGCAAATCTTGCTTTTCTTTTGTTTGTTTGTGGTCTTTGTTTTTTACTGTTCGGAGTATCAGACAGAGAAACATTACACGATTGAGGTAGAGGTCCTGGTGGAAAAGTGTGAGTTACACTGCACTCGCATTCCTCTATGACCCGGACCAGGACCACTCATAATAGCCTGAATTCCCTCTGACCTCTAGACTGAAAGTGCACGCCGATAGCCTCGCTCCTTTTGTGCCTTTGCTTCAATCCTTATCTAAAAGGAAGCGACATGTTGCCGTTGGGGAGCTCTGAGGCAGAGCAGAGCTGCATTGGGGGGGATGGTCTGGTCTGTTTCATTGTGCTGCGCATTTTTTGTGGATGCAGATTCTCCCCTGTTGACCAGCAGAATTAACCATTCATGATAGGGTCTTCAGGTAGAATACCTGGATCCAAGCTACAGTTACTCATGTACCCTAGCAAGATAGTATACCTTAACTATATTCTGTGATGTGTAAATTTGATTCAAAGAGTAAAACTAACACCACAGAAACTAAATGTTTAAAAATTATATTACTTGCTATTAAGAATTTGCAGCATTTTTAATTTTAAGTTTTAAAGACCTTTACAGAACTTAGAACTCTTTTAGGTAAAATATTTTGAGCTGAGGACCCTTTGGCTAATTTAAGGAAGCTACAGTTTGGTTTTAGTCCCAGTTTGTCACATACTGAATCTTTGTAACACCCTTTGGTGTGTCACACAGAGGCACAAGTAGTCTAGAGCATACTCTGCATCATAGCACCAAGTTTCCAACAAACTCCTATGTAAACCCATGAATGAATCCTGTTCAAAACCAAAATTCAACACTGCACTGCACAACCAACAGTCTCTTTCCAAAACTAAACAAGTAGTTTTAGTGGATAAACCCAAACAAACTTTGACCATTACACAACTGCAACCATTTTAAAACATTAACCACATGTTTTGGAAAAGCTTTATAGTAGGATGGCTAAAGGGTTCCTTGTTTGTTTGTACCAAATTTAACAATGTACTTCTCTATTCAAACTTTTTAAATAACTACAGCTTCTTTCTTTTTTTCTGTAGACTTGTGTGTGCAAATGTTTGGACCTCTTTGACTGCTCACAAGCTCCCACAGAGAGGATTGTGGCTTGCAAGCAGGAAGTCCAGGTATTTTACACAATGATAAACCAGAGAGGAATAGTAAGGCACAATTAAAGTGCCACAAGCTACCAATTATAATGACCTCAGGCTGGAAATCCTGCTGCAAAATACTCTTATCAACAGCTAAATAATTCTCAGTCAGTGACCATGGTTATAGTCAATAAAGGGGACATATCTCAGGGAGATTTATTGCTTGATCATTTTCAAGCTTTCAACCAAAAGTGTTTGCTGGACTGCAGTCTGATAGACGCAACCTACAACATTTACTCACTGTTATGCTCCCTTGGCCACTCGGAGAAGCAGCAGGGGATACAGCCTTCCCACCACTGCTTCCATCAAAACCCACTTGAAAGTTTTTTTCAAGTAAATATCAGCACACAGAGCTGAGAAGGTCCAACCCATGCTGCCTTACCAACTACAGACCTGCTGAATCAAGTGGAATAGGTCTGAAATGTGCACTGATGTGACACTGTTGTCACTCAATGTTAGTGTGAAGACACTTGCTTTTTCCTGCTGGGTTTCTTAAGTTTTTTTCTAAAATTTATTTTAATTTTATCTTAATACAAAGCAAAACCAAGTAAAGATAAAAATGGCCTTTTGTTTAAACTTGTTTTTTGTACACAGTGATGAAACAGTGTTACTTTTGATTATGTTAGTGAATAATAGTTGAGTAATTTGCAAAAATCAAAGAAAGGCACAAATAATAATAAAATACAATGTAAAGGGAGTGAAAAAAGGCATAAAATGCAACCAGTAAATTGGTAATTAATATAGACAGGAGATGCATTAAGATAAGTGAAATATTAGAGTCAATGGATCTGAGAGGCTGTTTACAAATGAGCCACAATCTGCTTGGATTAAATCTTCAGCAAACTTCTCTGAGCTTGAGGTATTATTTGACTGCAGCAACAAAACAACTGCTCTGTAGCAGGAAAAGGAGAGTCTTCCTAGAAAGATGTGGTTTCTGGCACAACTTTATCTACTTGCAAGGTGCATGAATAAGAAAAAAAAGGTCTAACTGAAAACTAAACCCTAGCAACACTGTTAGCATCAAAAACAACTCTACTGTTAGCCTGTTTCAGCTTGTGACTTTTAAGAAAAAAAACATCATGACAAAATAAATACGTAATGTTGAAATAAGATAGACATGAAGCATGAAAAAAAATTAAAAAAGGTATAGGAATACAGTGCTTTATACCTGCCCCTCTTAATGTGTGTAATGTTTTCATGACCCTGATGGAGGCAACAAGTTAATTTTTTTTTGTTCTGCTAACAAAGTTGTTCTATTTATTGCAAATATTGCTTAGTTTTGTTTAGTTAACTAGTTTATCACATCTCTTTTTATATTCTCTCATTAATTCAACGTGGCATAAAGTTAAAAATGATTGTTCTAACAAATTTATGTCTGTTCTAGTGACGATTTCCCACACTGTTGATGAAAGAATGCTATCAGATCTGAAACTGTAAGGAAAGATGGTTCCCCTTTGTTGACTGTCAATATCAAATTATTAATAAATGAGGGGAAAAGGTGTGAAATTGAGGTACTCTCACAAAAGTGTGCACTCACACTGATAATTAACACATCTCAAGGAAAAAAAGAGATTGTGTCACAAAAACTCATAATTTTCATTGTGTGCGTTTGATTGGTTGCAGTTGGGATTGTATTTATACATAAACAATCTAACGGCTGAGCAGTCTGCATGTATCCATTAACGTGTGTGCTTACGATAGCAAGTGTAAATCAAAGGAGATGGTATTACTCATGCTGAGGGGGATGCCAAGAAACTATGTGCATATGTAATAGACAGCAGCAGAATTTCTGGACTGATCTCTAAGCAGTGCCGTCTTTTAAATGGTTATACGCAGAGCCACACCGCACTGCTGACATCTTCCCCATCAAAGTAACGTGCACACGCTTCATCCTGGCGACAGGTGCTGCATGAGCCCCAGAGGGTGTCTGGGGATTGCGTGGGAATATCTGAAGCCTTCCTCATGCAGTTTGTAATGGTAGTGAACAATACATATGTGAGATACAAACGTAGCAAGAAGCATAATCAAAGACAGATTCCTTGGTGCTCTGGAATTTTCATATGAATGTACAAAAGCAACAGGGTACAGGGTTGAAATTATGCTAATTGGAAAGGTGACGTTCCCTGTGCAAATTCTATTAATTTGATCTGCAGAAACAGCCAAAAATAAGTTTATGTTTGAGGTTACCAGTCATCTCCTGGAATGCTTTCTGCATTCACTGTCCTACTTTGCAGACAAAGTAGGGCAACCAAACTCTGTAATTAAAATATTCTTTTCAAAATGTTTGGACCAAACCATTTCATTATTTATTTATTTTTTAGTTAAACGCAGAAGGTCTGAATTTTTTTAATTTTCTTGAGGTTGTTTCATAGAATGTTGCTCCAACTCTTAATTGTGTCCATATGATTCTAGCGCAAAGTCGTCCTTAGCAAAACTTGAAAACATTTGCTATTTAAATGTGATGCTTTATGACATGAAAAGATAAGATGTCCATCAGCCATTTTCCCATTTTAAAGTTTGTATAATATTTTTAAGTTTGTATTAAAAAAAGCCCTAAATTACCTGACATAAACACCTCAAAAACTTGTAGATCTCAGTTTTGTCTTTTCATTTTGTTATATTTTCCTTCATGTCATGTAGGCAATGACAAGAGTCTGCAGTTATCCTCACATTAAAAGTCAATTTTTGCAAAGACAAATGACTTGAAGCAGGTTAATGTCTTTGATTTAAATGTTTTTTTAATTAATAATTTGTATTTATTCATTCATTGGATTTTGCTCCTGTCACGGCACATAGGTCTAGATTTATTTCCTCAGGTAATGTTTTTCACTATTATGCCAAATAGTTTTATATACTACTTATAAAAGCTGATATAAACGTCCCAAAACTGTGATCTCTGAAAACAATGCAGAGGACAGAGAGTGTGTATAATGAACACTGCAGTGCTGTTCTATTGTAATCTAAGGCAATGTAATTTACAGTAGACTGTTTGCCTCCTTTTTTTTTTTTTAACAAAACTGCTGATAAAATTCATCCAAAGCCAGAAGGCATCTCATCTTCATACATATATTATCCAAAAAAAGTTCAGCTTTATGTAACCATAATATGGGAACATTTTGTCTCTTGCTCCAGTTCTTTCATCACAAATTAAATGCAGTATGCCTGGCAAAAAAGATGAATAAATTAACAGCTTTACAACACAAAATGCAAGTGACAAGCAACTACTGGAATGACAGCAACAATGATAGGCATGCAGGAAGAGGACTTGGCTAGATTGCTGCTTGCAGGCATTCAAACAAGGAGAGGAACTCAGAGACATGATGTGCTTATTGTGCAAACACCACCTGCTGAAAACTATTTGAGTGCTGCAGTTTCCACTCAGGGCTGCTAAATCTCTACAAAACCAAAATGCAAATAAAAATAAACACACGCCTCTTATGCCCATAGATAAACACATGCACACAGACAGATTTTACACAGCTTTTACCTCATTGCCAACATAACTGATACAGATATACCATAGCTTGAGGTAAGACACTGGGGTAGTTCACTGTTCCAAAAGTGATCTCCATGACATCGATGTGTGACTGTCTGTCTGGTCTCTAATGAGAGGGTTAGTACTTTGTGTAGAAGCAAGTGCTTTCAAGCATAATTGTGTTTAAATGCGTGTGTGAATTACTGAATGCCAACTCGTAAAGCTCTTTGAGTGGTCAAAAGAATAGAAAAGTGCTATATAAGTGCTGTCCATTTACCATTTATGAAAGACAATCAGCCTTCTACCTGCCATCTGACAGCCCCCTCAGTGAGTAGTGAAGATGTGGCGGTTCATAAGTGGAGGGCCCCACCTGTGGCAGAAGAACGAAGGTCAGAATACTGCAACCTTCATTCTATTTCAAAAAGGACTCAGTGCTAAACTAGACTTTATAGGTTTTAATAGGCAGCCTGATAGATGTACATTTTGCCTCAAAAGTGTGTTTGGGATTAAGAAAACATTCTGCAGACATCTTTCACACCTCGCAACCTGGGTTATCAAGGAACACATGGAACACACAGGTCTACTGTATGTTGCCCAGAGGGGGTCAGGTGCAACATATCTGACAATTCCACTGAGTTTTTTCAGCAAGCATGGACCCCAAATGGAGCCAGACATGCCTGAGAGATAAAACTAGATTAATAGATTACAGTATTGTAGAAATGGAATATTTTTCATACTTACAATACTTATCAAAGTAGACAGGGCCCTTTAACCCCCACAGTAAATGTAGGTTAAGCATAGACCTCAGTGAATAGGTCTCTAGAAAAGCCAAACGATGAGTTGTTTTTTGTTTGTTTGTTTGGACTGCATTAGTTAAATTTTGTGTGTTTCACATTACATACTCACACATTTGCTCGTCTTAAAAGAGCTTCTCATGTTTTTATAAATAAAGGTTAGTTTGGCCTTAGAGGGACCCAACTGCAGTCCCTACAAAGCTGTGCAGCACATGGCTCACCCTTTTTCTGAGGTAAGATATGAACAAGAAGCAACGCTGGCTTAAATGACAACACCTAAAGAAAGGAGAGCTCCAGATGCTCAGCGAGATTCTATAAAGAAGCCCACCTGTTCTCATTGAGAGAGGAAGGACGATATATTTGGAGACTGACTCCTGCAGCCCTGCAAAAACATCTTCACAAAGGCCATCATCAAAGACTGCTTTTTTTTCTTTTTTTTTTTCAAAAAGCAGTGGGGCAAGAGGAAGTGGCTGCTGCATGTAATTTCAAAGGGGCATGAGACAGTCCCTCTCTATCAGGTGCTCGCAAAACAGATTGGCTCCAAGTGGTTAAGTCAGGGGATCTAAACTCCTTTTCCTCTCACCAACACTGGAATCTTGACCATTTTGCCTGATAACTGGCAACGGTGGGCCCTGATCTTTCTGCTTGGATGGACTGCAAACAGTCCAGCCCATACTTAATTCTTCATCTCAGAGGCAAAACCTTGAGTATTTGGCTCAGTGTGGGCATCCATCCAGGGCTGGACTGCCATCATTTCTGCTATCCTCAAGTACAATGAAGCCGAGTGGGTGACCAGGATGATCCTAAGATGTCTCACCCTCTCCAACAGAAGGGGTGGGGTGAGCCAAAGGGAAGGTGTAAAACAGCCCTTTCTGGCCACAGCACATATATGAACTCTTTCACCCCTGTTGTCAGGTTGTCTAACTGTGTTAAGGCGTAACACAGCAGACAGTGGGTGTTGCACAAGTTTATAAACAGACCCAGTCTGCACATGCTGATTGGTAGGCTAACCATATGCAAATTCAAGTGAATATGTGCTTGTTATAGGAGGAGTATTACACGTACAGTCAAGGAAAAATCGAAGTCTTTGGAAACTCAAACAACATTTTTAAGGATTCATTTATGAACTGTTTTTGTCAGTGATTACAACTTTTCATCAATTAAATAATTACAACTGGATGTCACTATATCTTATTTATACTTGTCTTTATACAGCAACCTTATGTGAGATTTTATTAAAAAAATCATAAAGGATTTTTAGGTACTTATACATGCTAAATAGAGACACTACATATACAGTGTAACCCATTTTAAATAACACGCTCAGATTGTTTGAAATAATTGAATGTACCACAGAAAAGTTCTGATAACTTTCAATAAAACTTGAGGATTATGCTTGAATAGCACATTTAAAAACTAATGATAATTTATGAGTCAAATTAATTAGCAGTAGGGGACACCACATGACATTATCTGCAGAAATATTGATCAATGTAACAGCTAAGACCAGTTTACCTCAGCTAGCATGAGGTGAAATGAACTGATTTGCATAAGTGCTTTGGCAAATATTGTTGACATTGAAGAAAATGGTTTTGGAATTTTTAATCAAACTGAATTAGACACAGTAGTGCAGGTCTGTACAGTAATGTATATTTCATGGACATTTAATCAATGAATAATGCTAAATAACATAAATTAATAAATTTTCTGAAAACAGCAACCTGCCATCACCAGTAATTAAGTTGCAAAGCAGGAAAAATTCCCATCCAGAATTTAATGTAAAGTGTAGCAGCAGATAACTTCCAGAGAGGCCTTAATCTTGATAGCTTGTAATTTAGAGGACTGCTACTAAAGGTCAGATTGATTAATTTATGCACGATATATCAAATACCAATGATCTAAAATGCAGCACTGGTGCAGCATTATTCCACATGTAAATACATTATTTCTAAATGACAAAGCTAATTTGGTAACTTTGTCACAATATGGATGAAAATAACCTTCAGGCTACACTTAATGACTGTGCTTTGTTATCTGCATTTGTCCATAACTATATCTTAAGAAAAAGAAAAAATTTGTTATGAGACCCCATTAATCTTCACTCTAATGTAAAAACAGCCATGGCAGTCATATGTTAAGTTTCTGATAGACTAATAAATTACTGAGACTTATTTTTTATTGTAATGCTAATTTTGCTGCACAAGTAAGTTGATATGTTTTTTATGAACATTTTGATATTGTTATACAGTTATTCCAATGTTACTCCGATCAATTTATGGAAATCACTTTTTCAAGCTCAAGTGAGAGATGAATTACAAGACTTTTTTAGACAAAGCCAGTATTTCAGAGCAGGAGTACATGACCGGCACCAGAATAAAGACCTCTAAATTTTACATTTCAATAAATTATGATCTAAAAGAATGAAGCTGATGCTAAATCATCCGTCAGGATTCCAAGAACACCATAATTTCAGCTAGAATTGAATTCTATGACAATAGTTCATGCACTTTTTAATATCTGATCTTGGCTGAATGCTAAAATACTGGCAAGTCTTGCTTATGGAAAGGTTGGAACGCTCCATAGCACTGCCATAGCCACAATGACAGGTGACTTTTACCTTTAAACTTTTTCAGAACTATGCACTATTCTGTATATGAAGACACCTATGAGGCATTTCAAGTCGGTGGCCATTTTGATTGCAAATCATTGCTTTTTTTAATTGACACAGCTATTAGTTGAAATGTTTTTGGTCTTCCAAAATTTGCACTATGTGGGGGTATTGTTCTCTCACATCGCAGCAGTTATTTCTGCCCATTAACTGTGACCTTTGTCATATTCTGCTGCTGCTCCCCTCGTATGCAACCAAAGGATATCCACAGAAGTGACAGTAATCTATAATCCCTGGATATGAGTGTTTTCTGCAAAACCCTCTTATTGAACACCTGGAGACAAGGATGAAGCCATTCTTAGGGGATTTACCTCTATTCCCTCTTAAATTAGCTATTTAACATATGCCATTGCACACTTCCTC
This sequence comes from Acanthurus lineatus, assembly GCA_029814665.1. NCBI lineage: Eukaryota > Metazoa > Chordata > Actinopteri > Acanthuriformes > Acanthuridae > Acanthurus > Acanthurus lineatus. The sequence continues at coordinate 9,473,850 of JAPZDV010000023.1, read as the reverse complement.
CATATTCTAGTTCCACTGCATTCATCATACAGTGAGTGCATGCATCATTAGCATCGTTGCTCCCAATGGGGATTAAACTTCTAACCCTCACAGTGTTAGCTTTTACTTTATCAACACACCACACACACTCACAGATACCAACAGATAACAAAGAATATAAAGCAAGTGCCAACGATTGACCTTATATAACTTTCAAGAGATACATAAGGCCATGCTTTAGTCCATCTTATTAACATGATCTGCCCTAGTATTATGTTTCAGCTCAAAGCTGCAGACTTTAAAATATCTAACGAGATTAGACCAGGGAATGAAGTTGTATAAATTTGTAAAAGTTAAATTATACTTTTATTAACCATTAGTATTAAGTTCTACTGTGGTATGACTGTCAAGTAATATGGATATTATCTGTCTAGAAAGAATGTAAATTTGAATTGCATGTGCCCATTCAGACTCAGTACCGAAACACATTGTGCACATTCAACATTGGCTTGTTTTCTAAATGGGATTCATGACTCAGGTGTAGTTTGCTCCATGTTAGCAGGGTACAATCCTTCAGCAGCAAAAAAATGGACAAGAGAAGACCTGTTAACTCTCAGAGAAGCAATTACAGGAAGCAATAAAGGCGTAGAAGTGCATTCAAGAGAAGCAATTTTTGGTACCTCTCTCCCTTTGGCAGTCCACTTGTTCTCACTTGCACACAGAAATAGAGCAAGAGAGGAGGGAGCGAGAGGTTTACAGTCTCTGAGGTCTCATCCCTTTTCTTTTCCCTGCTTGCCATTTCTCATTGCAATACTGCATTGTTTACTTTCTACAGAGGTGGGCAGAAAATGGTGAGACAAAGAGAAAAATTTGGACTAACCAGATACTGCTGAGAGAGCACAACAGGGTCACAGTGAGGCCTGATGAATGGTGGCCCACTTTCAAACAGAGCAAGGGCTGTCTTGCTTAGAAGAAGTCCAGTGCATCTGGCAAGGATCTTATGAAAGGGAGTGACTGTGGCAAAGTGCAGCAGCCACTAGTTCAGAGAGATGCAGCACATTCGCAAACAAAAGACAAAAATGAGGCTCACCCATTTATATGTGGGTAAGCTGAATTTTGCAGTGTTTCTGCTCAACCTGAAGTATATGTACTGCTGTTAAACATCTTGGCAACCTTTGTGAAGAGGTTAGCTACAGCTTTTATTTTTCTGGAAAATCTATTTTTTCCTATGCTTTCATAACATGTCTAGGTACCTTGATGAATAACTGCTAATTGCTGTAATTTGTAACATCTCAAAGTAAATGAATCAACTCATCAAAAAATGTATTGACTTTAATTTGAAATTGTAGGCATTTTGCAGAACTTTGTTTGTGAGCTCTTCTCTCCAGTCTCTCAGACATATAATCTATAACACTTCTCATGCAAATGTTGTAGAATTGTAGTTCACAGCTATTATTTTGAGCCATGTATGATATTACTGTGATATTACAGTTTAGTAGCTTCTAAAGATAATGTGCTAATACCTCCAGTGACTTTTAACCTGCACAAGCATCAATAAGTTCACCCCAACACCCATAACAAAGGAATAATGTCACCAGTCTTACAAAGGCTAAATTGAAAAATGCAGACATTTGTTTAAGACACTATATTTATTGAGGGGAGCCTGTTTAAAAGTGTGGACAGTGGAGAGGACAGACCCACTTGCATTGGTGAAGCACGGATATAGGAGGGGAGTAAGTAACATCACCACAAATGACAACAAAAATAATCTCTTTTGCTGAGTTGCAATGAAAAAAGTGTAATATGTAAGTTAAAAAATAAATAATAAGAAGAAGAAGAAGAAGAAGAAGAAGAAGAAGAGATAAAATAATTGCAT
>JAPZDV010000023.1:9453823-9471895 GCA_029814665.1 Acanthurus lineatus | reverse complement strand
GCTGTTAATTTAGGGCAGCTGTGGCATAAACCTTACTTTGGGTGGTGGTCTAATAAATTTGTTAAGCACTGTATATATACAAACACACATATATATAGTGTCATATAATTGTGTCAGTAGATATTATATCTTTTTCTAGTTCAGAGATTATCACCATCAATTTTAGTTCTGTTTTTGCACATCCCACTTGCCAGCAAACAAAGTGAATGAACTTTGAACTTTATTATTTTAGTTAAAAAGTCAGAGTTGCTTTTATTTTGAAAAGAGCTGGATACTTTGGTTTATTTACTGTTGCAAAACTGCACTTTGGTATATTTCTTCTTGTCTTGTTACAACGTTTCAATTTATCTCAACATCACAAGACAACAAGCCATTGTCCCTTGTGAACACATTAATTTATCCCATTATCACCAGATAACAGAATGAAAAAAAGAGAGTAGCTGCTTCTGTAGCTTACAGCAATGCAGTCATAATGTTATGAACTGATATGAATGCACCCCTATTCTCCTATCTCTTCATAGTTTTTAAATACCTGAGTCACTATTATTGCCACTATTATTATTTGTTAACAGCACAAAAAGGAAGAGAGAAGGATAAAGAGAAATAAAGTGACTGAGACAGAGAGATAGAGAGAGATTTAAGAGAGAAAACAGATTGGTAGACAAGAATACATGGACGATTAATTGATAATATAATATAATCATAATATATATGAACAAAGTTAATGTAATAACCTGTGTTTGATGATATTTGCCTTTGTTGTTTACTTAAAGAGTTTGATCTTTTATTGAGGTAGTAATGTGGGTTTCTTAACCTGATAATCAAAAGGATTTATGTTACAGAGCAATGTGCTAAATATTTAGACATTTATGCAAATGCTTATACAATATTTGTAACTTAAATAGATAGACAGTTATTTAACAGTATCTTAAGAAATAGTTACGTTTATACAGTCTTACATTTACAAACAGCCCTTTGAGGGCAACCATAATGCTGATGTGACCCTTGGTGAAAAGGAGTTTGACACCCCTGAACTACATCATCAATTCCACGCAAGAATAATAAAAGCATCTTCTGACTACCCCTGTGTCAAACCAGTGTCATACTCAAACCATGGACTCAGTATGGCAGTCCATGCTAATACTTACTCACAAGAAAAACAATAAACTGGACTCACTGATGATGTTCATGTCTTGAAGAGGAATGAGGTAAAGTGCTAAATGGCACAGTATTTAAAGAGTCACACGATTCATCATGAGTAGCCAATTATAACATTAATCAACTTCATATCAGTCCCACGTTAGCCGATGTACAGCTAGCAAAACATGCACTGAGCCTAAATGTGCCATCACTATTTTTCTGTTAAGTTTCAGGTGAAAAGGCAAGAAGCTGTACTCAGCACTGGATGGACAGCATTGAGGGCCACATCATATGCGCGGGAATCCAGCTGACCTTCTTGACAGGGCTTACTGCCTAATTTTCCAGTTTCTACACCCTAAATCTCCAGTACCAAGAAGAGCAGTGTGCACACAAATCGTCCAGAGGTAAAATACTTTTCACAAAAGCTGCATTTTTCTCATCTTTTCAGTGACATATTATTGCACATCTATACATTTGCTTCCTGTTTTATGTTTTTAATCTGAGTGTGCTACATGAATTGATTTTTACAAGGTCTGAAGAGACACATTCATTTTTAGGCGCTTTGTCGGAAAAAACCCTTAGAGAGGCACCAAAGCGGTAATTTAAGACACCTATGCTGTGAGTTTTCTCACTGTTTTTTTGTGTACAAAAAGTAATTACAGTTCATACTTTATTTTTATTATCAGTAGGGAGTTGTCAATTAAAGTAACAGTCAAATAATGTTAATTTTAGGGTAAATAAAAGGAAACCCAGCAGCCAGTTGTTTACTGTTTTTTTACAGTGCAGCCACCAGTCTCAGTCCTCCTGAACTTTATGTGGTGCATCATTTTGTGTTACATCTTTTTTTGAGCATTAAAAACACCCTGAAATGATTCTTTGTAATCATAATTTGAGCCATTCATCGTGTGACATCACCTGATGTGACACATCTGATGTAGACTTTTTAGGCATGTGATCTAAGTCAGAAATTTTCACAAGAATGAATGAGGCAACATCTTAGAATAGTATATTGAGTTACTCTTAAATGCCCATGGGTAAATAATGTGCATACAGCAAGTAAGGCATGCTCTCAGGATTACTTACAATGCATTTTTTATGTTTCATTTTTTAATTGGTGAATAAAGTGTCCCATAGCACAAATACATCTTCCAATTACACCCTAATCTCAATGATATTTAATTTAAAATATCAGAATTTTTTTTTAAAAATGGCAAATCATACTGATAACAGCAAATGTTTTGCATTTTTGTTTGAGTAGTACAAGTCTTGTTATCCACTGACACGTATATAATTCAGTTTCAGAACTATCAACTCTGTAGTAAAACATGCCAGATTAGATGGCTGTGAATACAGAGGGTTGACTCTTTTGACACAACAGTGAAGACACTAGAATAACAATTAGTATGCATTAAAAGGTGTCCAACATGGTGGTGATCATGTAATCCAACATTGCTGGGTAATTACTATATTGTTATCAGATGAAAAACTAGATTGCCAAATCTAAATTAGAACAATACAAAATTAACTACATGGTAAATTCTATTTAAAATATATCCAAGAATTCCAAGAGCCTTTCCACACACACCATCCCTGTTTCTTTAACATCTTCGAGAAGATAATTTGTCAAAATAGTGCATAAAAACAAAACATATATTATGTATTACAGATTGTGGCGAATACAGCATTATCTTTTCCACGTCCCCTCAGGTTTGTTTTTTTTTTTTTTGCAAGAGATGAGATGTTTGTACCTTTACTTGCTTTTCCCCTTTGGAAATATTCATCAGAAGTGCTGGCTGCTTTTACTTCATAACCTCTTCCTCTATCTAGCTTTTTGTATCTTTCCCTCTCTCTCCCTCTCCTCTAATGGCTTAAGTCTTCCCTCGGGGGAAGAAAGGCAGGGATGATGCTTCTGTGGATGGGTTTAGAGTTGCTGAAGGTCTTTCTTGTCATGGGAACAATATAAAAATGATAAAGCTGTTTTTTTCAGGGCTTTCCTGATGTATTTCATTTTCTCAAAGCCAGATGACTGCTTTCTGCTTGGATATGGTCCTGGTCTGGTTTGAATCATATTCACAAGCTGTCTCTCCTAGTTATCTTGTTCTTTATTGCCCCTACTGTAATATTGCCTGCCTTTGCTCCATGCCCAGATGAGAATCACAACCAAAGTCTCCTAAAGCATATTTAAAACATTCATACTTTTTGCTTCTGGAGGTGCAGATATTTTCAACGGTATTATGGATATTACCATTGAAAATTACAGCGTGTCCCTTTTTTTTTTTTTTTTTACATGTGATGTCTGCTACATGGTGTTCCAATTTATTTCTCAAATAAATATCAGCAATTCTGTGCTTAAACAGGGCTTCACTACATGTCTCATTTGAATTTACAGAATTTATAGTAAAGAGAAGTCAAACATGCTTCAAATTACCTTTCAGTAATTATTCATTGTTAACTAAAACAAGCCTGACATGACCATATTCCTATCAAATGATGTACCAAGAGAGATTCTGCAATTTCTGCCAATAATTATTTGACAGAAACATAACTTAAGTGAAAGAAACATTAGCATGAGAAGCTTCATAAAAAAAGGTGGGTCAGGGTTTTGATGCTAGATGGCAACCAACAGGGCAGTAGATTGATTTAAAATCTTATAAAGAAAGATCTAGATAAAAATGAAAAACAACTGGAACACAACTATTAGTTTCAACAAACAAATAAATGTTTTGGTTTCACAGTAACTGGTTGATAGTACACTGCAGTCAGTCAGGTATTTTGTACCTATATACCACAGCATTCAAGGTATAGTGGTTGGTTATATTTTTAGTATTCTTTAAAGTAAATTCATATCATTAACATATGATGAAAATATTCGTTAAAGTAAACACGTGAAACTTGGACAATACGTAACTTCTGTTGTTAGAGGTCTCTTAATCAAAACGATGGAAACAAAAGGCTAAGTTTGACTACATTGTAAAGTAGCTTGGAATTATAGGATTTGTGTATATCATCGTTAAATCGCCATTATTGCACAGGCACAGAACAAGCATTTATATAAGCGCAGGCACAAGACATATATTTGTATCAACAAAATCAATTGACCACAGATGACCCCCCCAGACCAGTTGTGACCTTGAGCCCTTTTCTTTCCTCATCTTCTCACTTAAGCTTGGTGCTTGTAGTTATGTGGTCCTTTTGGTTGGAGTTGCTTGCCCTCAAAAGGCTTCGAAAAGCTATTACTCCTCCAGAGAGCTAGTGTTTGTCATTTGCCTCAAACTAGTTGACACCTCTATATCTACCAGTGTAATAGTACCATTTTCACTGGTGGATTTCAATCAGTAATATATCCTCCAAGGAGGGATGGTCCTTTACCGATCATGTCTTGTCTTTGAGTGTCTGGGAGAGAGCCTTTCAGGAGATCTGTGTGTGTACTTTATTTCCAAAGTAGTGAGGGAAGCTGGGCTGAAGCATTCAATGGGTGATGCTGGCTTTCCCTGCAGTAGACTCCAGCCCACCACAGATGAAGAAACCAACTTTAACAAGCTGTTTTCTTAGGGCCAACATCAGCCAACATAAGAGAACATGGACAAACTGCTGCATTACCTCACGGCCTATGTTTGCAGTCCTAGCACACTACGCTGCGAGCAGCCAATCAAGGTGATCATCATGAACGGCCAATGGCTGATGCCGATTCAACATGTTCATTTACACACAGTGCATAACACAATAGGCGGACCGACCACCAGGGTTCTCTTAAGCCTTTTCAGTGATTGTGGGTTTCTCAGAGTGTTCCAATGTTGGCGGACCCCTGCCATTCAAGCTTGCATGGAGAGTATCTATGGAACAGAGGCAGACTTACTTTCCCTTCACAGGCACCCACCAGGGGAATGGTGGCCTCTTTCAGATGCGGTAAGCAACATTCTGGGTCGCTTTGGGATGGCTGAGGTGGATTTCTTTGCCTCCAGAAAGTCCACACATTGCCCCTCCAGTCCTCTCTGGTGGAAAAGTACTAGCCCTTGTGGCCTTTAACCCTCAGAGCCTGCAACCATGTTCATATGTCAATCTCTGGTACGATCTAGTGAGGTGACCTCATAAAGGGTTGCAGTCTTCAAAAATAGCACCTTTACCCTTGGACTGTTCATGTAATGTCCAACATTGACTGAGAATGGCTGTGCCCTTCCATTGAGGTGAAGTGCCACTCAATGACAAGGGTCTCACATTGTGGACAATCCAGAGAGGACACCCTTAGAGGACATAAATTCCACAGCCTAATGGGTCTCCAAACACATCCTCCAGGTCAGGTATGGTACCTCGACCGAGTTCCTTTGCTTTACCCAATGAAGTGAAGTACTGCACAGGTACCAGAGATTCATCACTGTTTTGTCAGAGGGGTTAACACTGCCTCTGGTAGTCAGACGATTCTGTAGGAAAGTGACTGGTGGAGAAACAGGCAGTTATATCCAGTCAAGGGTAATCCAAGGTCACATGTGACTTTTCTTTTATAATTGCTTGACTTGTAAATGTGCAAGATGGAGCATAATCAATGTTAAATATTTTCTCTCACAGTTACCCAGGATTCATATCGTTTGTAGTTAGTGTGCATATCCTCTGTTACAGAAACAAGGGATTAGTATTCAGGCAGCGATGTTGCACTCAGAGATTGCAGTGATACCAAATTGCATAAAATGCCAATTGGAAGATGATCCTGCTTTAAAATAAAATTTTGAATGCAGGTAGTTTTCTTGTAAAATTATTTTTTTCTACAGTGTGGTATTACTATACACTATTTCTAAACTACATTATAAATAAGTAACTACTAACTGAGAAAAAAATCTTTGCAACTCATTGTTGTATGTTGCACACAAAACCAAAACATCAAGTCTCTGAATACATTTTTTTTTTAATCGCCAGTGGATTTGTCAACTTGTACGTAGTTTTTAGATAACACTTAGTTTGATAAACTCAGTGCCCAATTTGTAATGTCCATGTGTGTGCTTTGTGTATTACTAATATATTAACAACATATTTGGCAGTAAAATATTAGGGAAACAGCACAGTCAAAGTCATCTCTGCTGATTTGTCAAATGAATCTTGATGTTGGATAGAAGCACAGAAAATGAGATGTCACACTCTAAATACCACTGAGGGGGGGCACTTAGGGAATACAATAATGTTTGACAAATGCAGGTCACATTGAGAAGCATAGAACTGTTATAAATGTTAAGAGACGTTGCCCTCTCATAAGCACTTTATAGGTAACAATATAAAATCCTTTGGCATGCAGGACCTTTTAACAGTGTTATGTTTTATTGATTCAAAGCACAGATATTCTATCCGCCACATTCACACTTTCCCTCTATTATGCTTTACACACTATGATAGCACCTTGGTAGGACTGAATTAATAGTTTGAACTCAGTAGTCATGCAGAAACTTTTAAGTCATGAATCACACTTAGGGTTGTATCTAATGTTCCAGAAAAGAGTAGGTGAACAGAGTTGAGGAGGACTGTTATTTTCTTTTTTTCTTTTTCCTTTCCTTTTTTTTACACTACCTCATTCTTGTTGCACATGGCTTTTATGTGTCTTGTACCAAATTCTTTTTTCCTTAGTAATTAAAGAAACATTGATTTTCAAACAGCTCCACAGATGGATTCTGACAAACATGGCCATATCACAAAGACATGATTCTGCAGCACTGTCTTAGGTCTTATATAGCAGTGCCTTGAAAATAGCACAGCAGACTGAAATTAAAAGACACAAACACACACACACACACACACACACACACAAACAATCTCTTAACTACTAATGTTATGTGTGTTTTTTTACGGTGAAGCTGTGTGCCTTAAGAAAAGCACAAAAAGATATCTGGCCTGCTCACACCAAAATGTGGAACCCTCAAGCACAAAACTTTGCTTAGTAGGCATAATGTTTATAAAACGTTTTGCCACTGAGATGAATCTCTTACTTATGTATTTTTAACTTTGACACATAGATTCTGAGTCATTAAGTAAATTGAACATGATTATCATGTGAGCATTCAAGTGCATGCACAGCAGTTTTAACACATGCCATCTAATGCCAAAGTGATTATATCAAAACAGAGGACACTGCTAACCATCTCAGTCATGGACAAGTAAACAAGAGGGTGCATCAAAACTGGCACATCCATCAAAACAGCTACACTGATCTGAAGGCCCCTTACTAGAAGCTGCAGAGTCCATTTCTTCAATATCAGGAGTATAAATTCTATTCGGATGACTATTTAAGGAAAATATACATACATAGATATAAGAAAAAAATAAACAGTATTTTTTTTCAAGGAGGTTGAGTGAATAAAGTTCTTACACAAAGCTTGCATTCATTAAAATCCTTTAATTACTTCTGAGGTATCTCATTAGGATCCACAAGGTTGGCCAAGAGTAAATGTTGACCTGCCTGTGGTGTTAGGTTAAAGGCTCTGAGGTAACAACAGTCTTGGGAATACTCCTCCCAGGATCTTGAATATCCATGAATTTCATACCATTATGGCAGGTAGTATATTGCACTTTAAATCAAAATATTGGATAGATGGGACAACTAAAGAGGGCAAGAAAAATAAACAAAAACAAACAAACAAATATTTATCCTGTTCACCTTGATGGGTGAATTGCTCTCCTCCATTTGCTATCAAAGGGTTATTTCTTCTTCAAAGCTCAAATAGATTCAACCCTTAAATGCTGCTGTCTGCAAAGTTTCTCATGGCAAATGTGCTGCTTTATTTTTGTCCCCATATCCTGCTTGACTCCCTACAAAATTATTTTAAGATGAAAAAAAAACACTCTATTGCTTTCTTAATAAGTTCAAAGTAATGACAAATGATTCTTAAATAGATGTGAAACTGTAATAAGAGATCAGCTGTTCTCAATTACTTATTCAAATAACTTTGTGCAGTTCTCCTGACAATTTGACATTGTCCTGTCTACCATTTATCATCTAAGTTTATTTAACTCTTTTCAACTCCTTCTGTGATCAGTTACCCTTTTGTGATGCCAATTGATTTTCAACATTGCATGACCTTCTTAATAATTATAACAACACTTTACTTTTCAGTTTTTTTGTTTTTTTGTTTGTTTTTTCCTTTGGGGTGTCCATTCCTGTATGTATGTCATCAAGTTATTGCAGTTATGTACAAGACTTATTGAAACTGAGCTTTGAAGCATCTGATTTAGCTGTACTTTGATGGAAGATGAGCAGAAAACCCAGTTTAAAGAGTAACTTTCTATTAAACACAAAGCGCTTTGACACAGTTTTTTAAAAATACATTTCTGTTGCTTTTTCAAAACTTCTTTGCTTACTGTCTGTGTTTGAGTAAAGAAGCGAATACAAGTGTTAGTTCTTTCAAAATAAGGTCACTATCACTAATGTAGTTTGCTTTCATAATACAAATGGCCCTAAGGAAACTGGGTGCAAAATGACTATTTCGAGTAAGTTTCCTGTCATTATCCATTTTTGTAGCCTATTTAGAACATTGTGCTGTGTTAGCAAACCAGCATTCCAAGGACAACACTGTAACCCTGGTTAGCACATTGAGGGTAATAATGATTTGTCTGTTAATTTGAGATGTTAGTTACACTTTCTGATGCATTCTGAAAGCTTCAGTCTTTTTGTTGTTTGATTTAGAAAGCATCATAAAAGATCTCAGTATATTAGTCAAATGTTCAGCATAGCTATCTGGACTAGGTTAAAACTGGCCTCTTTCTTCAGTTTTTAGACATTGCATGAACCTCCCCTTTTTCTGCTATGACAGATATTTTATATTATGTTATTATTTGTGCTTAATGTACAATGTTTAGAGAAGACTGGTGAATTAGCATTTATGGAAAAAAATATTCCCTTGTGTTCATTTCAGTGCTTGACATCAAAATGATGCCAATTGCTTCTAAACGAAAGACAGGATGAGGGTAATAATGCTTTGTCTTTTAATTTGAGATGTTAGTTTCACTTTTTAGTACGTTTTGAATGCTTGAGATATTTGCTTTTTGCTTTTACAAAGCAACATTAAAGGTCCAGGTCCCATCCCTTGATGAATGAGCATTTATGGAAAAAATGTATTCCCTAGTGTTAATTTTGGTGCTTGACATCAAAATGACCGCCACTTGCTCCTAAGAGAAAGAGAGAAAGTCACTAGGACAATGACTAATGTAGGACATCTGATTCAACATAAAACATGGGAGAGCCTAATGGGGAAAGGGCATTGAAAGCAGCACAGTTACAGGACAGAGCATCCCCTGTAGGCCCATTCCTTGTCTCCGCTGGGCAGTGGCTCCACCATCACCCAACCTGTTTCTCCACAACAGAAAGGTAGCCTCCTAACCTTGCCCACACAGCCTTAATCTTCCAAATGCTGCTTGAGCATTTGAATTTCTGCACATCAATCTCAGGGCCCCGTCCTGCCTTGATTAATGGTCCCCATCTATCACGGCACCATGTGGCGCGCAGGCCTTGCCCCGCCAGACAGCTTTGCTTTAGAATAATGGGTGCACTCCATCCCAGTCCCTACCATGCAATGATTGTGCATCTTTGTGATCTATCTGTCAAGCCCCTCTGTCAAAAGGGACAACAGGGGACAGTGCAGGTAGAAGCAATCAAGACAAGGGGGGGCATTGCGGCATGACATTTACGTACAGAATGGCTTTTATTGTGGTTAGCTGTGCTGACTAATAAAGACAGAAATATTTTCTCACAGACAAAGCCGTGTCTCTCATTCTGTTGCACATGAGAGCATACAGCCTTGGAGACATTCAGTCTGCCATCAATAACGTTGGCAGGAAAAGCAAAGCCACTAATAGTGACTCCAGGTTCTATTTATGTATGGCCACTTTCTAGCTTCCCCTTTCCAAACAATATTACATACATGCATATTCTCATCTGTATAATCTGTCTCACGAACACACGTGGTGGCTAAATAGTTCGTATCCAACCAGCAATAATCATACTGCAAGGACACAATCACAGTTGTTTCAGTGTTCTTCCCTCTGTTTAGGAAACACTTGTTTTCATCAATATTCTGAAAATAATTAGCTGCAATTATGTCTGTCTCTCACCAAAGCAATTACATGCCACATGATCAAGCCCCTTATATGGGCACACCAGTATTCTGTGGAGTCAAGAGCTATTCATGCTTTTAAATAAGCCATTCATCACTGTCATATGAATATTCTTCACTCTTGATGGCGCTTTTGTGTGCCTTATTACAGGCAGACAGGAGAACAAAAACTCCCAGTCCCTATGGAAAACACACAAACCAGGCAGAAATGTGTCTTTTTTAGATTGAGAACTTGCTCATAAGGGCAATAATTAAAGTGCCATCATCATATTGCAACATTTTGCATGGCAAAGAAACAAGTGTGACCACAATACACGTCAGATCTTACCAGTACATCTTGGTTACTTGATATTCTCTGGCATTGTTTTTTAAATGTCGCAGTCCTATTACATTGCCCACTGGGATCAGCGCCGATATGTGGGAGTATTGTGTTGCTGCCTGTTGCTGACATTTCGACCGCCTGGATATTGCTGCTGCATTCCCCAAACATCACCCACGGGTCCACTGCTCATGTTTGTCTGTTCATGCCATGAAAAATGGTTCTCCTGCTCTTCAAAGAAGATCACAGGGAAAAAAAATTGGGAAGGTATGAACAAAGAAGAAAAAGAGGAAGTTAATCTTCCCTTAAAGATTTTATACACAACAAGGGGCTCTTCATGAAAGACATCTGGTTTCAGGAAAAATGTGAGGTGATGTAATTTGTTCTCATTACTATAAATAAGGTACAATGGTATCCACAGGTTTCTACAGGTAATATGATACAGTCTTGGCAGTATTAGAAGACAGTTTCAGACGAAACTAGCATATTCTGGGAGCAACACTTTAGATTTTAATATCTCAAACATTAAATGTATTTATTGACAAGTAATCTGAGATGCATATTGTGTAATAGCTCATCTCTTGTTAAATTCAAGCCAGGAACTCTGCCCCTACCTCATTACACCTCATTAACTCCATGTTTTCTGGTTGTTTCAGCTGTTAAATCATAAAAAACTAGTTCGTCAAGGGATACTGAGAAATTTTCTTTTATAGATTAAAGTTATTGCCAAGCAAAACTAATGACATTTTCTTATTGCTCTTTAGTCACTGAGAGCATTATGAAAAAGTAATTTAATGTCATTTCAGTCATATTATAATGTTGTTATATTCAACAAATGCAGAGCCAGTGCAGAGCCATCAGATGAATTGCCAGTATTTGTCCACCGTGGTCCAGATTAAAATTAATGGCCTGAACAGGTCAGCAGCTGCAGAACATTATACGACAAATTAAGCATGAATACCAATATTTTTGTATTTCTACTGCCTTCTTGGTGACTTCTATACGCATTGACTTTGACTTGGCAAACTTAGTGAAAAGCACATAATTAGAACAGATGGCAGACATAAAAGCAACAAGCATTTCACATATCAAATAGGGTCTGAGTTATTCTGGATATAAGCACTTGTTTGACAGTTAAAGTAGCTAAAAGCCAAAAACATGCGTTCATTCTGAGTTGACCTTGCCTGAGCTGGGATGCAGTTGATGGGACAAATAACACAAATTATGTACAGTTTTATGAAACAGAAAGTATATGAAATATCTGTGCAGATTAAAGTAAACCTTCAGTATGAATGTGGAAAGTGAATTTTCCTGCTGTACCTTAAGCTTTCACAGTATTTAACTAGTCCAACGACCTCAAGACAGAATATGTTTACCCTCATACTATGTTTTGCATTGAAGAAACAGATTTAGTGTGTCTAAAGGTAAGACAATAAAGATGCTGCTATCATCCCATTTTAAAGGTCTACTCTTTAATAATATGGGATTGTGGGGAGTGGGGTTGTAGACAATTGTGGTTTTCCACAAGAAATGCAGAATTTGTTTTGTTAGCTCAAATAAATTGGAATGAATGTATGCAGCTATGACTGAATGATGCTGTGCACACCTCTGCCATAATCACTTACATGTTTTATTATCCTTGTGGTTTAGTTTTAAAGCAGTATTAGTGCAAAGTGACAGACCAATCAACATGGACTGAGGCTTACCAAAGTTTAATACAAATGTATGCTATCATTTCCCAGCTTTGGCCTTTTTTGAAAAGAAATCAAACCATAAGTGTTTATGTGAGCTAAGATAGTGAAACTGCCCGCCCTGTGAAAGAATTCTACATTTTTTTGGATGCAATTAAAACTTGACAGTGACCACTTCTTGACTGATATTTCTTCTAAGAAAATTTACTCTGGTCTTGTCATCGACATGCATTCCTTTGTGTCCCTGCTCTCTTTTTCATAACAAAATTTAATTATTTTCTAAATTAGGCCATTAAAGGTGTTAACTCGGCAATAACCAGTGGTGAATGTTTGCTTTACACAAGTGTTAATGAAGGTAATAGATTGTATCCTTGGTTCTGGAAAACCTTCCGCATACATATTAGTTCAACTGATCAGAAGAGAGCAATCAGCTCCTACAAATGTGAGCTTTAATAAAGGCTATAACCCAACACACCAAAGTCCTGTAACAAGGCAAATCAAAGGTTGAACAATCAGTCTTCTGCCTGCAGTCACAGAACTATAGTTGCAGTATGTAAGTTTGTTTTTTTTATAAGCTTTTCCTTTTAACAGGCTCCACAGGTTCAGGGTGCAAAGCAAAACTCTTGCTCTCCCTCTGATGATACCAACACAATACACAGCTGTACACATAAAAAAACAACAATTAAGGCAAACTTAAAAGGAGACTTCCATACTAGGAGCAGGAGGGCATGCAACATTATCATACCTCTAAATAAGAATTTCCATTCCTGCCGGATGAACTGTCTGCTATAAGATTACATCTTTTCTTTAACAGTTTGGGAACCCACAGTGCAAAAATTTAGTCACCTAAGCAAAATATAATAAAAGTACAGATGGAAAACACACAAGCTCAAGAACCAGTACACAGTGTTTGTGTAGAAAATTCTTTAAAGCTAGAAAAAAAATGGCTGAAACAATTGTCTTTACTGAGACTGCTGTGACAAAAAAACTTTACTTTGCTGTATGTTTGAGGTCGCTTTGAGCTTGTTCCAGGCATCTGTGGCTTCATTTATAGCAGAATCCCACAAACTAATGCTGCTTTTCTCTTTTTCTGTCGACATTGAGAATGTGGACATCCTATTAAAATAAACTTTATTGGAAGGGTCATTACAAAAAAATTTCAAAAATGGCTGGGGGCTTACTGTTTATGTTAAGCATAAGCAGTTGTCATGGCCGATTAGTTGATCTGTGCCATGTGAGCATGAATGTCACAGCTCTGGCCATGCAAATGGCAGATTAAAATGTGAAGTGTGGGTTAACACAGTTTGAACACAGTGTAAAACATTAATAAAAAGTGCAGTGTGTACCCAGCTTTGGAAGATAGCTTTGTCTATAACATGAGCTGTTCTCCAAGGGACTTGACTGTTAGCAGTGAGGGAATGTTTAAAGTGTTTGCAATGTTTCCATCAGACAGTGTAGAGCCCAGTCTATGATTGCTTTATGATTGTTGCGGCAATGTTTGGCCCTGTTTTCTTGTGAGTGTTGTGGCCTCCTGCTAAGTTAAAGAACTTGTCATCATGCTTTCCCGAGCTGTATAATTTTGTTTTCATAGTGTTTTTTGCAACTGCTTAATTGTAGGTTAAACCAGTGTGTCAAACAAGTTGTCTTGGTTTTCTTACCTTAATAAAAAGATTTTTTTTTCATTAGGAATCTCTGAGCCTCTGCCATCACTATATACTTGGGTGAGTATTGCAGCACCTGATGTCAGCCTTACTGTTCTGCACCCATGTGGCTGGTGCCAGGCAGAATGAGATGACAAAGTGTTTCATCTGCTCATTAATCTATTTCAGATATCAGAGGATGAGGGGGAAAAATAAGTGCAAGTCATGAGGCCAGGCAGTTGTATCTCAGCAGGAAAAACCTAGGCTTGGTAATACCAATGGAGAGAAAGCTTGTCAGACAAATTTTAACCTTACAGACATGACAGCCTCAAAGTCACACTTGAGAAGATATGACTGTTGTCTTGCTTTGAAGTTGTTTGAATCAGTAAGCCATTAAATGTCCTAATAATGTTTTACTGCACAGTAATTTAGCAGCAAGGTAATATAAATATTAACCAAGTAATTGTGACATAAAATGTAAATATGAGAGCCAGTTGTGATCAAGAGAAAAGGTATAATTTTCTATTCAGTGTAGAATAACACATTTAATATCAAAGAGTAGAAGACATTCAGTTGCATCATATTTCATTGGGAACTTGGTTATAATATTAATTTTGTCTTTGAAATTTAGATTTTATACAAGGCAAAATTGAATTTTTTTTCCCCTTACTGAATATCCATTAATTCTTGAATGGTAATAGAAATAGGTTTATTTGCTATGGCTTTAATACTATCAAAAGTGATTGAAAAATGCATATGCCATATGATTAAGGAGCTCTGGGGGTTTACTTTAGTGTGTCTTCTAAACAACATGGTTGATGTTCTAAGCAACCTTTCATCACTTGGCCTTGAGGACTCTCTTGCACACAGCAGAGATGTGACAGTCACTCTTGCACCATCAGAGGTACCAAAGACAATAGTGCAGGTACAGGCACAAAAAACTGTGATAACAATAAAATTTACAGTAAATTGATATATTTTCCTTATTATGACTCCAAAATTTCAAACAACAGTTCATTCGTGACTTGAAAGAGGGATGTTTAAAGTTTAAAGGATGTGAACTGATGCTAGGTGTAAAGAAATGCAGCATTATTCAAACCCTGTAGAGAGGCTGAGCCTTCCAACTCTCCCAGTCAATAGGGGTGATGTTAGTTCAGCACTCTTACGACCTTCTGCTGCTTTAATTAATGTATTGAATGAGGTTCTATGCATTTTACAACAATGAAGTTAATGGATTAAGTGAAGCACTTCATGGTTTTTTCCACTTCAGACTTACTTTCAACAATATGGGATGGGCAGCAAAGACTTTCCAACCTGAGTATGATTGAAATTATAAATTTGATGGCACTTCAACTTATCTCATCAGAACACTTGATCACTTTAAAGAAATGATGACATTGTGGTGAAAAATGGATCAAGTATATATATTTTTTTTAATTCTAATAACATAATTAACTATTAACTGTTATGTTGTTATCTCAACAGTTAATTTAAATATTCATATTTTGTTAATAGGATTCTCTTGAGGTGATGATAACAACCAGTAACAACTAATTACAGTTTGAGATATTTCTGAGCACACAACAGTAATGTTTTTGAGTCCTTTGGTATCTAAGAACTGTACCTTAACAACAAAATATACCTATAAGGTGCATACTTGCACTAGCTAACTACAACAAAATAATTAAAAAGCTTAAAATCAAGCTCAAAATGTTTCTATTTCTATTCAGTTTGTGTTTAAGAGGATGCAAGAGAGGAGTGAAACTGGCCATCCTGTAAATTCTGTGTAAAAGTGTGTGCATATTAAAGCTTCATTAGTCAAGGTTTTGGCAGCAATGTGCCATGCATGCTCTTAACTCCTCTGCTTTTATGTTTTTTCTCCCTTAACAAATGTGTATCTAAACAGAATAAAACATACATAGAGGATAAAATTCACCCAGAAACAGAAACGTATAAACCCTATAAAATAGCTCACTGAGGTTTACTGCAGAGAGATCTTGAAGGATTAAAGCACCTTGTGTTTGTCATTGTTACTGTATCTTTAATATTGTAGTCCATGACTCTATGCATGATTTATTTATTTATTGACATCTTAACTGGTCATCATTACTTTTAATGAAAAGGCTCTTATTTAAGTTTAAGATAGTAAGAGTTTGCATTTAAATAATGTTTTTAAAAGCCACCTACATTAAAAAGTCACTGCATTTGCATTTGAATACACTCTATTATGAAACACCAATAGGAAAGCATTACCTGCTCTGTACTGCAAACAAAAATGATCAATATCTGATCAATTACTTTTATAATTAACTAAAAGCCATGACAGACATAAGTCACAAAAGCCTTTAAAAAGTATTACAGGAAAAAAAATGACAAAAACAAACAGTGTTAATCTTCTTACTACATCAGCATTAGTGAACTGTGAAATGTGTGTTCAAGTCCTCTGGACCCTCTGTGTTTGGAGTTTGGTGTTTTGAGTTTCCTCAGGCATTTTGCTTAACATCACATACTCCTCCACGGGTGACAGAACATACCCTGTGGCACGCTTTGCAATTTTTCCATGTATTTATTCCCTCCCACACAGAAGTCAGAAATATTTAGCTTCGTATTCTTCTTGATAGTTTTGCAAACTCTTGTGTTTGACAGGAAAGGGGGGGAATTGAAGAGGAGACGGAGGGCATTTTTAAATTTGAAACCCACTCCCACTGCCTGCCACCAACAACTTGACAGCAGCTGATGCACACACTCATAGTTGCACAAAAGTGAGTATAAAAACTAAGGTCAGAGGGCCGCCCATTTGCTTTTTTTTCATTACTTTTACTCTTAATCAGACATATCTTGTAAATGGATTTATTTAACAATTTTATTTTATCTAATTTAATTGAGAGAATATGTAACACTACTTTCACTGACTTGGAGTTGAACTTTGTTTTTTGTTTGATTGAAGCTTCCTTTTGTCTTAATATTGTCTTCCACAAATGTGTTAAGCTACATTGTTGTCATTATTGTGTGTTTCAAAAACTATGACCAGTGTTAACAGAAAAAAAAAAAATCTGCAGAATACCTGTGACAATACATGAAGCATCATGTTAGTTAATGCAGGACACTAAAGCTATGCACCCTGGCTGTAACCAGCTGACAGCTGCTGATTGGATCATGGTTTTTATCAGTTATACACCAATCGTAGCCCACTCTCAGAACCAGGCGGTCCTTTTAAAAATAGACTCCTTAATCACTGATAGCTGCAGCACCAGTGCTGCAACTCTTAACTGCAGCTGCTGGCAAAGCTTTACCTCCACCATCCCAGCCTTCACCTTAGTAGCAGAGTGCTGGGATGGCTCAGAGATAAAATGGTATTAATGTCTTGCTTTGGGCCAGCACTTGTATACCCATCGGGAGGGTTCTGTACTGTGCTCCCTTTGGTTTAGTATGCTGGTTTGCTAATCCAGGGAGTATTTTAGGAGCAGAGCAAGCATAACTGCATTTCAGATGAAGAAATAAGTGTTAAAATCTATAATGACAGTGTTTTCAAATTATTTTCTTTTCTAAATAATATGGTTTTTATTTAACTTCCTGATCATTCTTTATTGCTGTTCTAAACAAAATTGTTATTTTAAAATAAAACAGTTAAAAAAATGAGAGGTTGTGTATTTACATAGTTGAGTGTGGTTTTGCTTTATATCTGTACCTACAGGATAGACGTAAACTTGCATCAGGAGACAGAAAAAGAGAGAGAGGAACATCAAAGGGATTGCAGACAGCCTTGCATGTTTAAAACGCATGCATAATACAATAGGAAAAGCCTGAGAAAAAGATTGTCGAAGAATGTTCAGGGTTAGGTTTGACACAAAACAGCACTATAAAGGCACAGCATCCTTTAGTCGTGTTATTCACCATGTGTACCTTCACGTAAATGTTTTATATTTTAGTAGATGCAACTGCTGAAAGAAGAGTCTTTATTTTGAAACTGTTGCTGCTTGATTTACTTTAATTGCATAATAAAGCAGGTTCTTGAACTCCCTGAAAATTATAAGATTCCAAACAATGTAATTGACTTAATGGTCAAAAATCTCGGGGGGGGGGGGGGGGTCCTTTTGATCTTTTTATATATATTTTAAATAATTGATAAAAATTGATTTAATTTATTTAATATGCAAAATAAAAAAATTAACAAGGTTTTTTTGGTGCATTGGTTG
>JAPZDV010000023.1:9418548-9450058 GCA_029814665.1 Acanthurus lineatus | reverse complement strand
CAGTCCTTTGGAACTGAAGAAGCTTCTTGGATGAGAAGTGAAACGTCTTCCCAAAAAATTCAACATAGTCCAGTTGCCTTGTTTTAATGACTCTTCAAGATAGTTCCATGGTCCTGTGGCAAAAGAAGATGGCTGTCCCTACACAGCAGTGTCTGTAAAGTCAGATGCTGTGGGAAACACATTTCTGTAAGTGCTTCATATTTCATAATCAACTTAAAAAGATCATTAACTGTGAGATGATAATATAAATTCAAAAATGAGAGCAAACTACAAAACAGTCCTAGAAATTTGTGAATAAACTTAACAATGTTTTATACCTCTCAACCTTCAAGTCAAACTCATCATTTTAGTGACAGTTTTCTTATAAAAGAGGTGTGTGCACGTGGTCTGAAGTATGCATGAGTTACATACTCATTGCACATCTCCCTCTTTTTTTAATGTTTACCAGTTTATGTGTAGGAAAAGGCATGCATATAAATTTTGTGCCCTTTTGCAATTTTAAATACTCCCAATGTTCCAGTGTTCTCTTTCTTTCTTTCTCCGCCTCCTGCCAAATCATTCTGTTGTCCAATTATGCATCTTTTCTTTAACTTTTTGTTGAACTTTGCAGTAAGTGTGGCTTCCAATCTTTGTCAAGGTCTTGATCTCCTTGGTTTGTTCATGGGTTCAGTAACCTTAGGCCATTTGAGTCTTTCTTTGTTTGGATATGTATTTGTTAAAAGGAAACTGCAGTATTTTTAATCTGAGGATTATTTTCTCATGGCCCCCAGCAAGTGAGTGATCTGATATTGTAAATGTTTTGATAGTATTTAAATTTTAAATACTACTCAAAAAGATAATTTCAGATTTTTTTCCCTTTAAGGTTCATATTGGGTAACTAGAAGGTTCAAACCACATTGAACAAATTTGACAACAAAATTATGACCTTGCTAATCTCTGTTATTTTTCAGATAAGCAATTAAACATCACAACTTTCTTTACACACAAATTATTGCCAATGAATTTAAATCACAGATGCAGAATAAGTTATGCTACATATGAACTTATTTTGTGTAAGATTGAGTGGGCTGTGGCAACCGATTTCTTTTTGCTGTAAATTCACATGCTTAATTCTGTATATCTGTTGTTTGCATCTGCTGGACTGAACACCTTCTTCTATAAGCTGTCTAGACTCTGCTCCATACTTCAAGGAAAAGCCCATTGCTTTCAAAGGAGATGAGAGGAGTTAATGTAATTGGACACCATGAAAACCTTCCTGAACTTCATCTGCTGATAATAAATTTCTCCAAATAACAATGTACTCACCCTGTCTCAGCCTCTTTTCTGGATTGTGCCACTCTATACCCAGCTTTTGCTAAAATCTGTTCATCGGAATTAGACTGCCACATCTTCTTGCACTTTCCACCCGAGTGGGTTCAGTGTGCCAGGTTTCCATCAGCTGGATTCATTTATTAACCGTCACATATCCCAAAAATAATGTCTCTGTCATTTCTGTCTATTTTGGCACTCTTGTTCAATTTTTGATGGACTAGGAGATGAATAGTATGTCTGTAGGTAAATCATATGTGTTTGTTCCTATTCAATTGAATAGATACCATTCCTGTTAAGAACTGGACAAGAAGTCAGATTTAATTCAGTTAACACTTAAAAAATTGTATAAATAAGGCCAAATCAATGTTTTTTCTGTTTATTTGTTATCTATTTATCTATTTATTTTGTCACAGGGGACACTACCTGGCACACCTCTTCTTTCCTACTTAGTTTTAACAAGTCACTTGTAAAGTAAGTCTGTTGTATTGCAGTGGCATGGTGAGCATCATTTGTATGTTTCTATGCACTTATAACAAATCACAACTAGAGCAGCTGTGTGCATGTCTCAACTACTCATGACATGACATGTATTTCAGGTTTGAGTGAGAGTTTCAGGGTTAACTCTGACTTAAGAAATGTGAGACTTACAAACAACTTTTTTCATTAAATAAACACTTTTTTTAATACTTGCTAAATATCTAATGAGCAAGAGGTAGTTTATCCCATTGTCGGGTTGAACTTTATGCATCTGACACAAAGTGTTTCCAGAGATTTTGAAAAGATTATAGCTTATTTGTTTGCAATTTATTTTATTTATTTATTTTACATAAAATGCCAGATTTTCCATTACAATTACATTGCTCAGTTAATTACTCCTTCATGTTTAGCTTTGACCCTTTACTGGCTAACAATAAGTCTTGAGAAAGATTGTTACTATTACTGTTATTTACTCATGTCATCTACAGGCAGGTTTCAGGTCTGTTTTTTACCATGTATTGTACAGGCTTTTAACCCTAACACTGTGCTGGGTTTGAGAGGCTAGAGAGATATGCTAATGCAACATTGCCTGTTAAATTTACCAAACATCTAATCAATGCTGTTTTTTTGAAAAAGGAGAGATATTAATACAGTTTGTACCTTGAATTACTTAGATATAACTGTATTGGGTTCTAAGCACACAGGATGCTTATTAAATCCACTAGAGATCTGAGACTTGATTCAGACTCTATCTCATAGACTTAAGAGTTGAAAAAAATCACGTATGACTATCTTTAATTGAGTACCTGATGGTGATGGCACTCTGTCATTTGAGAAGAAAAAAAAATAGAGCTGGTGGATAAACATTAAAGCCATATTACACATGGTAATTGTATATTACTGCCACTTTTATAAATATTTTCCTCATTTAGCCTCTAGTTTCTTTTTTTATCTTTTCTACTTTGCATTTAATTTGTTGTTGAAAGGAAAATCTCCACCTCTCAAATTCTGTCTGTATTTCTTTTAAAAATAAATGTAATATCAGGGAATGAGACGTTATCAGCATTATTAAGTGATGTCTCCCACTATGAAAGGGGTGGCATATCCAGTCATTCAGTCACTTTCTACCTGCAGCCTTACAGCAATTTAAATAGAGCTGTCAGTCTGCCTTTTTGGTGTAATTATGATGAAATACTAATTAGAGCAGGCCTGACCTGCGCTGACATGCCCATGCTCTGAAATGTCTACTCCAGATGGCAGCAGGTACAAAGGATGCCAAGGGAGGAGACCTTTTTCAGGGTTGTCTGCATTAGCATAGAAAAGACCTGTCCTTGTAGGTTAAGAATCTAAACAAGTCTCATTTGGTTTAGATTTCAAATAAACAATCTGGCCAATGTGCGAAAAGAGTATTTATTTCTGCAGTACGTATGTTGCACTCCAGGAGGAAAACAGCAGCTGTTAAACATCATTGTGATAAAATGAGCTTTTACATATAAGTCAATTCATTTTTGTCCACTAATTTGTTTCCCTTCAAATAAATTGTCAACTTAGATATACTGCTATTTAGGTTAACCTGGCAAGAAAGTTGTTGTTTGAAGATTTTATTTAAGATTCTACTTTACTTCTAAATATCTTTAGTCATTTTTTTTAACATTCAATAGTGAATTTTATTTTCTAATTGTTGCCCACTTAGATAATAATAAATGACCATCAAAGTGTGGGTAAGAGTAGGAAAAAATCTTGTTTATCAATCCACTTCACTTGGAGTGGTATGTTAATCTTCTTATTCCTTTATTGGCACCGAAGGGTAGGACTGAACACACATAATGAGTTGCATAATTTTGGTCAAATTAATGAACAATTTCTTCAGACTGGACAACAAAATGCACTATGTGCATTACCTTCAAAACTTTTACTGTTATCAGATCTGCCATCACAACAATAGACTGACAAGGTTAGGTTCAGGTCCAGAAAAGACTTGGTTGTAGGCATAATATGAAGATTTGAATGCTTTTTCCTCTCTGCTTCGTGTGTGTGTTAACGTAGTTTCTGTAGGAGCAGATGGTAGATCAGCTTGGAAAGGCAAGGTCTTTCTAACATTGCAAAGGCTCTGACTAAATTAGCCAACAGGAAGTGGAACAAGCAAAAAGAGTGCTGCTCAAAACTGCAGAACACTACCCTGCAAGATACTCTTGGGCACAAAAGAGACAGATAAATAGCAGTTTGCTATAATTTCATCATGAATTGTAAATATTCGCTTTTTTAAAACTGAACAACCAGAGAAAAGCGAGGGCTGGCCAACTAGACCAACAAACGCAGCTCCAAGGTAAACTGACCGAGCTCACCTAGACAGAGACAGCTGATCATGAGGAAGCTAGACAGTGAACTGGCTGACCTGAACATCCACACACAAACCTAGTAGGGAAGATTAGGTCACACTTTCACAAAGTAACAGGCTTGTTAACCTGGGATTTTTCATGAGCCAAAGCAGAGGATGAGACAGTAATGTTACCTTGTGGCTATGTTTTTTTTGTTTTTTTTTTTTTAAATCCTGTCCTCACACTGGCAGAGGGGGACACATCACTTCCCAAAGGCTAATCCCCAAATTGTTCTAAACACAGGAAATTGGCATAAAGTAAGAACATGCAGGCCAGGGTCTCTACAGAGAGACAGTACCACACAGTTCTGGTGGGTCATAGGTGATGACTGACAGTACTAATTTTTATATGAGACTATGCTTTCATTTTTAGGATTTTTTTCTTTTTTCTCCTTTTTTATTTACAGTATTTTAGGAAAATTTAAAGAGCATCCATAATCTTTACTGCTCCCAAGTGTGATGTAGAGTAAATCATATGTGGAAACCCCAGTGTTTTCAGTGCTGCAAGTCAAAGCAACCAGTTTAAGCTCTCAAGACTTCTCTCTGCCTGTTCCACACTACAACTGCCAAGCTGAGGGCAACATCTTTAGCGAGGCATAGAACAGAAGCGTGAAGAGGTCACTTCTTTCTTTCACTCGCTATCTCCACCTCTCTGACATCGTGCGATACCTGCCATTTTGCCATTCACCAGAGGAGAGTCTAGTGTATAGATAAGCACAAAGATGCACACAGAAACATCAACAAGTTTCACACTTAGGAGACAGTTACTGAATACACTCCACATCTCATGAAACTCTTACAAGATTAGGTCAGAAGTCAGATCACTGATTGTACTTTACATCCTACCTACACAAACACAATTTACTAAATTATCAGTTCAATACTAAACTATGTACACTACTACATAATAAAGACATCTTTGTAAGGAAAAAGGCAGCAAGAAGTCACATAATTTAGCAGACATCATACATAAATTCACATGCAAACTGAAACTAACATATAAAGCAAAACAGTTCAGATTTATTAAAATTAATTTCATGGTTTTGGAATAGTGGCTTTGTTGTTGTTATTCATCCAGAACACAAACACATTGCTTGGAAGAGGACATCAAATGTTATCATTCAGACAGTGACACATGTTTTCAACTATAGCTGCAACTAATCGTGCTGAGAACTGCAAAATTAATTTTATTATTGATTAAACTGCCAATTATTTTTACGACAAATTGTTTGGTTTATAAAATCCTAGACAACAGTGAAAAGTGAGTCTTACATTCAGTGTGTGACACTGTCATATGCTTGTTGTGTTTAATAAACATATTCTAACAGAAATCTATTCCTTTGATTTATATTATTGAATAAGGAAAATCAGCAAATCATCATATTAAAAAGGTTGGACATCTGAATTACATGTGGTAATTATTAATTTAAAAATTACTCAAAACTTCAAATCAATTACATTTGATTTTCAATAAACACCTGGCCTAAGAGATCCTAAATTAAACTTACTCATTTGTTAAAAAAATTCAGTGGCAAACAGTGAAGTAACTATTCAAGCTGTTATATTACAGACTGACTTCCTTTCAGCTTTGGCTCACTGAGCCCATTGTAGTTGTTTGCTAATTGATTATTCTTTGTGTGCACATTCAGTTTCATCTCCAAATAAAATGTCAGAGACAAAGATAATCTGGCTTAACTGTTGACTTGTTTACAACATGCCTGACCACTCATGCTTCTCGTCCCTTTAGACTTTATTGTAGCTGGTTCCCTATTCTCAGTATTTGCAGGGTACACCATTATCCCACCAATAAAAACCAATTATCCATTATCCCAACCAATAAAAATGACAACTCATACTGAGAATAAAAGATTCAATTGATGAATAAAGTGTATGATTTCCTAAATTGAAGAGGTGGTTGTATTTTTTTTCATCTGTTTAAAAATATTTATCGCATTTGTTCTGATAAGGGTTGACATGACATACATATTTCACTTAATTAAAAAGAGAGAATAAACTATTTGTGATCAGCCAGTAAAAAAAAAAAAAATTAAAGCAAAAACAGCATTTGATCTGTTATTGTAGCAAATGTATTTGAAGTACTTAGTTTGTAGTTGCTGGTTGTAACATGAGAACACATCAGATCTAGGTAAAAGCCAGCTGTACCTCACTCCAGAGGTCCACTGGTGTGCTCCTGTTTCTCACTTGTTTTTGATGCTGTTCCTTTTGTTTTCCTTGTTCAATAATATATGGCACATATGCTTACTACTGAGACTAATGTTTCTGGTGTGGGATTTGTGCTGGATTAAGCTTCAAAAGAATGGCTGACAGTCTATTGTTCAGTGCTGGCGTGCTCAGTTCCCCATAGGGCTGCTGGTTTAGTGCAGTTTGGGTTTTAAAGGAAGAAAATAGAACCAGTATTATGCAATCTAGTATTATTTTGCCATTGTGTGTGGAGTGCAATTGAAAGCTCGTAGTCTGATGGCTAAACAGTGCAAACTGAAAACAAGAGCCCATGTGTGCCGATAAAAAAAAAAATTGTACTGCACTGCAACAATCATCCATGCATTCATTTCAGGCAAATATACTGTTGTTTACCACAATGACATGCAACACGCAGCATCTCGTACAGAACGGTGACTGAATGAATCACACTCAGCTCACTTTTTCAAGTGATCCCATCTTGATGGAAGGACTTCATCAATTGAACTAATTGAAGTATGTTTTCTCTGATTTCGATGACGCATATAATTTCATTATACATGGGTGAATGCTTTTTCTAATATCTTAATCAGCAGCAATTACCATCCTTTCATCATCACGTCACTGCTTCAAGAATCACAAGTGGCATCAAGGGTTGTGCACACATGGCTCATCACCACATGCACTCTCACGGGTGCAGCGCTTGTCCAGCATCTTGGTGGCCATGATTGCATACAAACAGATGATGGTGTAATCTAAATGTGTGTGCAAAGCCTCCTTTTATCTCATCACGCCTGAGGGTGACTGCGGTGTGTGATTGCGGTAAACAGAAACCGCCCACCACCAGTACCCCAGCTCCCTGGGACACAGGCCACCGATGTATAGTGTACTCAATCTTAAGTGTGTATAGCACTTGATAATTAAGGTAATGTATAATTACAGTTGATACAGTTAGAGCTTGTGACAAGACTGAGCAAGAGGCAGGGACCTGTATTTGACACCAAGATGCCTGGATATGGATTACATGGATTTTTTCTTCAGTTAGAAGACAGAAATTTGCATATGCGTTTCCAACAAACTGAGTCAATATTTATCTCTCTTATCTGAGCTTTAAATCTCTCACATAGAGGGCCAAGCAGTCACATAGTAGGTGTGCAAACAATATCCCTATTGAAGCCAACATAGAGCGTATCTAGTTTATGATAATACTAAACAGGCTGAAAACCTGAGCCATTAAAATATGTTAATTAATCTTCTTGTGCTTTACAACTGCTCCACAGTGCACTGCTGTGACAATGTAGGAATCTCTTTCAACAAGCCCTGTAAATGAACACACAGCAGAGAACTCTGAAGGATAAGACAAACGTCCGTTTATTCCATGTATTTGGAAATAACTATTCAACACAAGCTCTCATGGCCAAAGTAATGAATTATGCTGATGTCATCCATGACAGGTAGCATGATTGCTCTCCCACCAGGGAACTGCAGCTTAGCAACAAAATTACAACA
This sequence comes from Acanthurus lineatus, assembly GCA_029814665.1. Lineage (NCBI taxonomy): Eukaryota > Metazoa > Chordata > Actinopteri > Acanthuriformes > Acanthuridae > Acanthurus > Acanthurus lineatus. Next base: position 9,442,185 of record JAPZDV010000023.1, on the reverse strand, counting down.
AGTTGATTGTGGTGGAGAAGCCTAGCCATGCATCAGCGAGTCTGTCAATTTTATGTTAGTGTAACTGAAAGGCATCAATCCCTGCAGCCTGGGCCGCAAGGAGGACAGAGCAAAAAAATTTTTGTTAAAAAACAGATAAAAAGTAATAAAGTGATTAATAAACAGTTATTTTTGATAAAAAAAAATCATAACCTCAATGGTGAGGTCTGTTTGTAGTGAATACCTTGCTCTCAATATCTTTCAATAAAGAAAATACACATTGCTTTACACTGATATCTCAGATGTTGATGCTTAAACAATGAATGACATCTAGAAATATCTTCAACAGCCAAGAAAGTGTGTGTGAAAGTTGGAACTTTTATTACTTACCAGATTGTTTTACATGTCAGTTCAGGGCATCCTTCAGGTCGAATGAACAAACTTCACCAACAGTGGAACTGAAGCAAAAGAGAATTTGAAGCAGTTTTCCTTTTTTCTGGTCTTTGTTTTCTCCCGACATTGACACTAAACCTCAGTAGTTCTACAGAAAAAAAAGTTAAACAAAGTAAAGCTGAGGCCTGCTTGGTGCACAACTTCTCAAATGCACTTGTCACTGGCAATAACTCCCTTGACTTGTTTCCACTGGCTGAGACAGAGCTGTGATAAAACCCCTGGAGATCACACAGGAGTACTCAGGAGATTTGCATAATGTGCAGAATTCCTCTTGAGTCTTCTGCTGGTACTAATGTCTGACCTGTAGAAAGACCAGTGCTGATTCTCATTCAAGCCACGCTTTCCTTTTGCATGAATACCCCTTCAAATAAAGACACAAGAAAGGGTGAAAGATGAACTGAAGAGTTTCAGGAGAAAAAAAGAGGATTGATATGCTGCAAGGCAAAGCCGAGGAGTCAACATAATATTCCAGAAGTCATACTGCTGGTGGCATTGTTTTTGTGCTCCCGGTGTGCATCCCCTGTGTCCCTCCTCTTCGTGTCTACCTTGTCTCCAGCTGTGATGGAGGCACTGAGTGATAGGAGAGTGCTGCCACCGCTACTGCCGCCGCTACTGCTGCTGCTGCTGCGTCCTTCCAGCTACAGCAGCAGCCTCTGCTCAAATAAATGCCTGGTCTGTCACAGTTCTCTGCTGCAACGCATTAGATTCATCCTTCCTCTCGCTCATACACTCCCTCCCTCTTTCTGCCCTCCTCCCTCCTTGCTCACTCTCCTTCGTTCACTTGCACTCAGTCACACGTGAGGAGACACAGTGGGAGCCCAGAATACAAATAGGCTGTCTTCCTTAAAGACGTGATTGTGCTCCTTGAATTTGATGATTTTTTTTTTTAAGTCACAGTGAGTGGATGGATGGAAATGATGTGATCTCTAGAACTCAGGCTTGCTGTCTTTGATCTACCTTATCTTCACTGGACTAAGCTTTCTGTGAGTGTTGCTGTGACTCTGAAGGCAGCCTGTTTATCAAGGAAAAAGGAAGAAGCAGAAAAGTAGAAATAAGAAGAGGTATGTTCCAGGGTAACAGCTGTTAAGGAATCATGGGTTTGATTTTGAGACCATGCATAGTGTCACTAGTTCACAGATGCAGATATGTGTGTACTTAGGAAAACACTCAGCATAGCCCAAACCACAGAGCACACTGCAAAGCCACATTCAATTAATATTTAATCTAGGAAATGGACTTGGAAAAGTGGAGGGAACCCCTAGTTGATTTTCCCAAAATATGAAATGCGGCAAAGGAAGCATCTGACGAACCTGTGTGAAAAAAATGCTCAATTCATCATGTAGGTTCTACATTTAAACAATATTACAATCTCAGTTCTTCTACAAAGCAGTTTGTAGAAGACCACAACTCTAATTCCTTTCCTGACCCTTTTGATTCCAATATCTGATTTAATCATTTTTGCTGAATGGTTGTTGCAAATCTCTGAATAGCATCAAAACAATTTACGAATTTTAAATTTAAATTTAAAAAAACATAATAATAATAATAATAATAATAATAATAATAATAATAATAATAATAATAATAATAATAACACAGAATAAAATTTTCAATGTAAGTACAGCATCATCCAACCCGACAACATAATAGCTAAGAACTGTATTATTATGAGTCTAAAAACTATTAAACTACCTAATTTTATATTGAGATGGGCCCACATTATAGCTGCCGATTTTAGCTTGCTTGTAGTGTTTGAGTGTCAAATTGTAGTCTTGTTTTGTGCAATCAAAATATATTTTCTATTGTAACAATCACGTTAATGTTTTAGTTTGTGTTTGAGACAAGAAAAACTCTTTGTAGTTATTTTCTTCCTTTCTTAAAAGTTTTCACATTAAGTGTTTTTATCATAGCAAAGTCGTAGTTTGTTAATATTTAATTACACTTTAAATTGTTAACTTAGACAAACCACTTCTGTATATATACATCCTTATAACATTGGTATTCAAATGAAATATTTTTGAGGAAAATGGACATTGCTCTTAAGAGGGATGACTAACCCCTATTGACTCTATGTTTTTAATCAATCCATTTAAAAAAATCAATATATACTAGCAAGATTTATTTATAACAATCAATAGAAATCATGTAAGTTGCACCTTTAAAAAAACATGAGTTGTAGCCGTAATGTGACATGTGTAAAGGGTCTGCTGGGAGTCTAAGTGGATTCGTCCTCATATTAACCCTTTGAACTGAGAGAGCAAAAGGTGTTTTTTTTGTTGTTGCTTTGTTGTTTTTTTTATTGTGCATTCAGGTAAAATTCAAATTAGCTGATACCATGTTAATTCTGTTTTAGATTTCGTGGGTAATGTTTTGCTACAGTTGTTTCTTTCAGGATTACAACAATAGGTTCTTTACACAGTGAATGTATCTGCCATTACATATGCCAAGTGGGAGATAAAATGGCTTGAATGTACATATTTTGGCTGTGTTACCTTGAATAGTGGACAACAGCTGATCTTTTCATACTTACCTTAATAGACACTTTTGTGTCACTCAGTGTCAAGTCAAATACATCGGGACTTCCTGCAAAATACAAGATTCCATGTTGAAATAGCAAATATGATATCAGTGTCAATACTGAGGCTAATCTGCCTCAAGCTTCTCTTTTGATTTAAAGCAGGAGAATTACAGGTGTAAAAAAATAACATTTACTGATGGATGTATTTCTTATTTACATCAGAGTCATTAAGTTGCACCGGTGAGCAAACATACTCAACACCAGGGTCATTTTGTTTGCTCACCTGAATGTCATTGTAAATGTTATAGATAGATGTTTGCTTGAACAGTAAGAATGACAGTGAGAAAGGAAAGAAAATAGAAGACTTTGTGGGCATTTCACTACCTACAGCACTGGACTAAACTCTAGTTTAATACAGGCTCTTAGTGTGTTTGAGTAAGTTACATTGTTTATCTGATTGTAGACCTGTTGCCAATGTTCTGCCTGCCAGTCGATTCTACTGGGCTTTGTTTGCCTTATCCTGCCTTTCCACTGCAGACTGGAAGCCTGACTGACTATCTGGTAAAGAGCCTGTTAACTTCACCTGCCTTGTCGGATGGATCTGCTTTTGTCCACGAGTCCTGACTTACAGTATCGCTGACAGATGGATACAATTAAAGTCCTGCTGTGTAATTGAAATGTTAAACAACCATGTTGTTATTTGTTGTTTGATTATCTAACTGTGTGTGTGTGGTGTGAGGAGTTCATAAGATTGTAAAACTCATGAGATTTAGTAGTAAAATGTGCAAACATTAGATGCTTCAGTAGGTTATAAATGTAAATAATAGCAGACAACGTACTCTGAAAAAAAATTGAGAAAATAATCTTTGTAGTAAAACACAATTCCAGGTTATAAACTGCTTTAAACAAACAAACAGTGAAAGCAGTAAAATCCTCTACAGGATTCAAAGGATGTGTTATTCATTCTGCATGTACTAAACCTCTGTTTTCTACCTGCTGCATTCCCTACATTGATCAAGGTAATACAGAACTAATAAAGCATATAAAAAAGGAAGAAAAAAAAGCTTAATTTATTCCCCCATTTATATTCAAAAAATGTGTAACAATCCCAAATAGCTTAATTTTTAACTAGCAAAGACTGGATATATTGAAAAAAGACAATAGCAGAGGAAATACTGAATGTGGCTCTTGGCTCTAACACAGATTTATTCTTTAAGGGCCACTTCAGATTCAAGTTAAGAAATGGATATAGGCAAAATTACATACCACAGGGTTCAAAAACCTTGAGTCATGTTAGGAATAACCTCCAGACACTGTTTATATGTGCTATTGTTTCCCATCTCCAGAGGGCACAGATGATTTTTTCATCACTGACCATCTATGCCTCCGATTATCTTATCTTGTTTCCATGACAGCTGAAGCTCTTATGTGTTTTACTTGGACTGATGCTTCTTTTTCCAGTCTTTTCTTTTCTTTTCTTTTCACTCCTCAGGGGGGTAATGTTGCCTTACCTTTTGTCAAGCATCAATTCAGTCACCTTTACAAGCTGTTCATTACATATAATGTTCTTCCACCACACGTTTTAATCCATTGTCTCTCCTCTTTAGTTCCATTTTTTTCCATTCGTTCTCTCACCCTCACAAACAAAAAAAGTAAAAGGGGAAGTGATAAACTAAATACTGGACAAAATATTAGGCACATCAGCCTTGTATAAAGGTTCCTTACATATAATAGATTCTATCTTCAGCAATAGTTGTTTTATAAGAGATTGGTAAGCAGTGATTTGTCTACTTTCAAAATATTTTAATTTACCCTTAGTTCCTAATTGTGTTTTTTCTTTATTTTTTTTTAAAGCCAAAATTTTATTTTAAGTAAGAAACCTGCAAGGACAAGCTTCATTTACTGATGGATACTTTAATGGTATCCAAAGGAAAAAAAATCCCATCCTGTCCCTTCAGACCCCCTCCAAAGCCACTCACCCAGACACATGAATGCACTCTGCCTGAAAACTGCTTGAGTCCACAAGAGAGTGCTTGGGAGAGGAGCACAGTCCCTGCTTACTGTATCCGACTACCTCATGTCTCATTCACATGCAAGAAAATGCCTAACATTTTCAAAATAAATGAAACAACAGATAAAGCAGAATTTCCCTAAAATAAACAGATAAACAAAAAAACAAAAAAAGACAATTAACAGTCAAACAAAAAATACATCAGTTACTGTTTCAGTTTTTTGGCCCTTCTGCTCCCTCCATTCTTGCCATTGTTAATATACCATAATGGTGGTGACTCTGGTTTGACCCCTTGGCTTATCAAGCCTCATTATGGTCGCAGCCTTTTCTCCTTCAGGCTCTCCTTTCTTAATTGGTTTAGCAGGGCAGGCTGTTGCAGGTGTAGGTGGAGCTGGATTTTGCCTCACTCTCTCTGGCATCCTCATGCTACTAGCTAACTACAGCTTTAGCACTATGTGCGCTTGGCCTTGTGGAGGACTCGTGCAATTGTCTGGGGTAGGCAGATGCATAGTTAGACAAGCAGGTAGGCCATCCATCACTAAAATCAGTCTGAATGAAGTGACTGGACAGACTTAATGGTCAATCATCTTTTCTTTGCTGGAAAGTTGTGCTTGAACACACCTCAAAGACTATAGCTAGAAAAGCTAACGCAAAGGGGAAAACTTGAATCATGAATGATGCAGACAACAGTTGACAGGGGCAAACTAAACCTGTCTAGAGCTGCAGTTAAATGAAATCACTGATTTTTTTTTTCTTAAGAAAGAAATAAAAAAAAAATGCTAGTCTGATCTTGTCCAATTCCTTATGTTAAGGGAACTTATCAGCCTAATCAGTCTGATCTTGGCAACAGCCAAGTCTAGACAGATGTGGAACGCTTGGCTACCAAGCAAATCTCCTCCACAAACAATCTAAACTTTAATTTAACATAATGAATCATGCAAAAAGTCATGAACAAGGACTGACTTAGACCAAACTGGGACATGCCAGAGAAACTAGGGTAACAGAGAGACACCCACAGTTTGACAATGGCCACAGCTGACCTCTGGTTTGGTGTGTCATGGTCCCTACAGGAGAGCATCAGCCACATTTGCCCTTTTTTTCTAGTGAAAGCATTTAATTATTAATTGTTTTATAAAGAGTGTAAGGAGAATGTAAAGAGAATTTCAATTAAGTATCACACAAAATGTATCTAAAATAAATTACTTATCCTAACTCTAACCCCTTAATTCATCACAGAAGCTACAAACCACAACATCTGTAACACTGTGAAAGAAGCTGGAAGTAATAAGGAGGATAATGTTGTATACGCTATATTATGTATATGCTGCATTATAAACCTGAAAATGGGCTGTGCCTTCACCAGAAGTTGGCAAGACTGAACAGATGGTACATCCAAAGTCTTTTGAATTGCATCCATGTTTTCCTCACTTGTGTGTTAGTTTCATTGCGCCTTAGTTCTTCCCACCAAGGACGCGTTAAGAGATGCAAAGGAACCATGTGAGGGGAAAAGACATGAAGAAATATGTTAGTAGAGATATAATGCATCGTTTCCTCTGAAGCATCACACTGAGCTGTTTCTAGTGAAAGTAGCAGCTGATCACAGCTGGGTCGGCTGTCAGTCAGCTTTAAAGGCTGGAGTGACTTTTGATGGGGCCTGTGTCTACACATGTGCGCTGTTCTAATACTGATAAGAGGACACATTGCCAGAGCAACAGTAAAGTCTCTCTATAGTATTCACCTGTTCTACAAACACCTGACTACCAACCTTCATTCTGTATTTATACTGTGCACTGCATCCTGCTTCGAAACACTACTGGCACAATGTTTTTTAAAAATAAATTATTAAATTTTTGCATCTGTATTTATTGGTATTCTGATTGTGAATGTATTATTAGATAACCCGGCATATGATTTCAGTATCTCTTAAACAGTAGAAACTATTAAGAAGGCTAAAAGTTTTGAGAAAAGTTAAAATAATGTAACTCTTAACTCAGTGCCAATGCAGTAATTATCTGCCTCACATGTGACTGAAATGAGAAAAAAAAAACCCACTTTTAAACCAGTGAAGGAAATTGTTTGTGGCTCTTTTTTCATTTTGACTTACAGTTAAAACAGACAATGAATCAGAGAATATATAAAATATAAAACCTGGGAGTAATACACTAGAGCTTAAGCTGTTCTTTGTTTTCACTCCAAGATAAAAAGCCATTAATGTTGTGATGTATGAGATTAGTACAATCAGCTGCAGCATTCAATTAGTATCACATAGCCAGCAATATCTCCACAGTGCTGTGTCAGCAATGGAGGAATATCTGGCTTCAACTATTTTCATTCAGCCATAGTGGGAAAAAGCTTTAGGTTGTTTGTATCCCTTTAAACCAGCCGCAGTCATGTAGGGTAGTGCTAAGTCCAGAATGCACTGACAGTGCCCCTGTAAAACAGTAACATGAGATAGAGAAAGGGGATGAGAAAGCTGACTGAAACAGTCAGCAAACTGGCAGGCTAAACCAACTGTCTACATCCGGTGAGTCAGATTAGCGTCGCTCATGGCTCCTTGGAGATCCCTTTATGCTCATAAAAGCGGAAATAAGAGCTTTGGGACAGTCTGCAAGATGGCAGACCAGAACATTTTCATGTGAGGACTGAGGAACAAGGAAATATCAATTAAAAGATTTGGGTTGTACTCAATGTCTTGGGAATCATTTTCTTATTTCCCATAGGGTCCCGAGTTTCTGGTTGCCTTTAATATTCTAAGATGTGTGACTGTGCTTAACTTTTATTCATCTGATCCTCTGTTCGGTTCAGACGTACCATTTAGAGTGGGGGAGTGTATACATTTATCATCCTTAATGGTTTATGGAGTTGAGTGACTTTATTTATTTCCAGCACTTCCAGCATTTCCAGTTTTCTATTGCTTGCATCTTCTTACTTTTAAAATGCTACTCAGGATCTGAAGTTGCTAGGCAGGAAATTAGAGAGTTAAAACTGTGGTTAGGAGGTTAGATCATTTTGGTCATAATGTGTTCGTTTGACACCATTCAAGTACAAATGATTACATTATGACAAAATGCAAAACATTGATCAGTTTTATTTTTGTACAGGTTTCAGATAACAAGAGGAAACCCTGTTTTTTTTTGTTTTTTTTTTAGGGGGGATCTCAAGGGAAGGATGTGATGACCCTTTGAGCAGGCCTTAACCTCAGGGAGCCTTGTGTCAAGAGATGCAGCTCACAAAGTCTGCCTGGAAGATATATATGAGCACATTAGATATAAGTTATAATAAGATATATAAACTGAAGAGGTAGCCGGTCAGCCTGACTCCCCTTGCTTATTTACCTTTTTAAGTTATGTAAAATTCATTGTTTAGCCTTGAGCCAAGTTCTCCAGGCTGACAGGAGATAGAACTTTCTGAGTTTACATCAAGGTCACTTCTGAAGGATCCATCATAAGCATTTTTGCATTAGGCATAAAGTAGCCAAACTATGGCAAGCCGTCTTAATATTTAATGGCAAAATTTGACTGTCCAGAATAAACATTATAAATATCAATGACATAAGTTTGACTAGACTTAATTATGTTTTGACTTTTCAAAATGACAGTTAGAGATATCTGTAATTCAGTTTTGAAAATCACAATGGCAGGTAGGGATATCTGTAATTCAGCTTTGGCTGGTCAGAACTGATTACTGATATCTGCAATGACATCACTGAAAATGACATCTGACTTGTCACACATCCTAAATGACAGTGGGAGACATCTCTTATCCAGTTTTAACTATCTCCAATTTGAAATATCTCTGATCACAATTAATTTGAAGATATCTAAAATGCAGTAATAGATATCCACAACTAAATTATGACAATCCATAATTCCATTTGAGATGTCTCCAACATTATTTTGGCTAGTCACAAATCCAGTTAAAGATATCTATAATACCATTTTGACTATATAAAACATAATTTAAGATATGCAAAAAGGACAATATAGATATCTTCAATTGAGGAGATTTGAAGATATCTTGAACTGGAATAATGACTAGGCAGATAAAATTGTAGATATCTCAACACTGTAATTATGGATAGTCAAGATTTAGTTGCAGATATCCATAATCACAATTGAACTAAAGATATTTATAATGAGAAACCCCATACATATGAAGGGGGGATGACATCATTTGTCCTTGTAAGAATGCCATTGTGGATATCTAAAATGTTCATTTTAACTGGGAAGAACTGAATTGCAGGTACCTGTAATACATATTCCTACTAGCTATTAAATGTTAAAATGGCTTGACTACCAAACCCGGCATCTGCTCATCATGCAGTGGTGCAGGTGTAATTCATTTGGGTCTTTCACATCTAAAACAGTGATTGATTAAGGTAGATGCAACTTCTTGTATCTATGCAATTATACTTTTTTTGAAACCAATTTTAATCACATCATACGGCTGCACATAGAATTAGAACATTAACCTTGTAAACTAAGCATAAAGGATAAAAATGCTGTGAAAAGGCTTCACAAAACATGACAGACATCACTACAAAAAACAATTAATGGCCAAATTTTTAATTCTTTTAATCATTATTTCCATTTTTCTGTTTTAACATTAAGCAAAAAAAGGATAGCAATAATCATATTTTAATTAATTTTGTCCCATTAAGTCCATCAACCATAGGGGTAATTTGCTGACTATAACTCATAATTACATTTTCTTTTAATGCATTGCACTGATGTGCATTTTTTTGCATTACTACTTAACCAGCTTCACCAAAATGCACAAATATGCAACAAATTAATGAATTGATAAACTCGTTACACTAATGAGAGTAAATCTGTGCTATTTTCTGGATTCTGGAGGCAGAATATCATACAGGTTATCTGCCATTATCATTTTAAAATATGCATTGTTGAATTTGATTGAATTTGGTAGTCAGTATATGACTAGGATATTAAGGCAAAAAGAAAGCTTCAAGCTAAACTAAACAAACAAACAAAAAAAATATTAATTTCTCAAGCAGCACCTAATCATTAACAGAATGGGTGTGATATTTATACCATTTCTGCCTTTTCTTGCAGATTTCTCCATCTAAACTCTGTGCCCTGATGCTCATTATTCTGTGTAATCAAGTGGTGTATGTGTGTAAACTTTTCTTTTTTGAAGAAATAATAGAACATACAGTATTTGTGCTTTTCATTGTGCGACAAAGCTGCACTTTTCCTTAGGCTGTGGAATCTTAGGAATCTCTCTCTCTCTCATACAATAAAAAAATTAATATCATGAGCTTATTTGTAGCTAAATCAGAGAAATTTGGTCCCTTAAAGGTCATGTGCTGGCAAAACAATTAAAACTGAATTTTGTAAAAAAAAAAAAAAAAAAAAAAAAAAAAAAGAAAAAAATAAAATTTAAATTAAGGCAGTGAAAAAAATTAGCCCAAAACACGTTTAAAGTTTAATTTTTTTTTTTAAAAAAATACATACAAATTTGTTCCCTTAACTGTAATGTGCTGCCAAAAAAATTAAAACTCAATTTTTTAAAAAAAAAAAAAAAAAAAAAAAAAAAAAAAACTAATAAAAGAAAATGTAAATTACTGCAGTGAAAAAAATGAGCCCAAAACAGGTTTAACGTTTCATTTTTTTGTGTCACTAATTAAACAAAAGCTTCAGTGGACATTTAAGTGACCTTCCTCATATGTGCATCTAGTCATAATTTATTTATTTATAGCACATTCAATTTTGCCCGTACTGATAAGCCATAACCCAAACTTTAAACCTTTATTTTTTCAATTAAAAACATTTCTAATCAACAGCTGTGTTAATTATTCTCTTCTCCCCACATATTTAATGTAAATAAATAATTGGAGTTGGAAATGCACCAACTGTTTCATTTTGCTGCATTTTGCTGCCTTTTTTTATTGTTCATTCAAGTCTCAGCACACCTCACTTTTTTCTGGCTGGACCTCTTGACCCCAACTGAAGTTGTGTGAATCAATGCAATTGCATGAGGTCAAGAAACTCCATGATCCGACAAGGATGATAAAAGTGTGAACTATTCCACTCTAACAGGTGCATCTGAACACATCAGAGGATCACACAGACACCTATCTAAAATCTATAAATGCCCGCAAAGTCTCCAGACCTGGTCCAAGTGAAAACACCTGTGTAGGTATGTGAGGGCCCCATACAATGATATTACAGAAACCATTAGCAACAAAAAAAAGATAAATATTGTATCAAAAAAAATAATCTTGATTTATTATTGCATTTCATTTGACATTTTGAGCACAGCCAATGCTGTTAATATTCAATCAACCTTAATAAACAGACACAAGCACAAGTTTGGACACCCATCACATTGTTTGTTTTTTTAAGGACAACTCTATTTTTAAAATCTCATTTTCAGTCCTCTGAAAACAAATGAGCTTGGCATTCTGCTGCAAGGGCATTTCGTAAACATGCTACTATCAGACAAACCACTGTTCAAACCCCTTTGTAGGCAGAATAAATGTATGTTTTCTCCCTGCGCTAATTACTTATTAGCAGGACACATACATTTTACTTAAGTGCTTTATACATCATTCCCCTCATTTTCTAAATGAATTACATCAGAGGTTCAAAGAAATGGTGAAAATGCTAATGTGGCCCACTAACACTACTGCTGTAGTAGCGGGAAAATTGAGGTCAGAAGGGAACAGTTCTGTAGGCACCACAGACTCTTTCTGCTGGTGGAGGAGGAGTACAGATCAAGCTACATGCTTATGCAGAGCCAGATGTTTTAAAATCATTAACACTAAAATGTTGCTGCCTTTGACAAAATCGTGCAAACTAGACAAATTATTCTCATTATTTCTCATTTTTAATGGTCAGTATTGGAAATAATGTCTGTGAATGGGTTTTTGTGCTTTTGTGAAACTTCAGTCCAATCAACACTTTATTGTGTCACAGTTATCATAGTCAAAAAAGAGCTTGTTTAAGAAAGAAAAAGCACAGAAGAGAAAAAAAGCAGTGTTTGTGCTGCCTCACTGGTTTCCACACTTTCAAAAACCGAGAAAACAAAGTCACTTTCTTCCTGATGTTGTTCAGACACAGCAAATGCCCTAAAGACTCTGGATGTTTAGCCATCACAATTGTCACACTGCCGCAGCATGACAATGTATTAATCACATATTGTGTCCTGCAAGTAACACCAGTGCACAGTGAAACAAGGATGGGGATTTGCCAGTGGGACCATGCTTTCAAATGGCATGTGATGATAACCTCCTTGTCTTCTGCTCAGAGATTACCAACCAGGCAGACTGTATGGCTAGATATGCTCTGCTGATGTGCTTGGACTTGAGAGGCATATAGGTCAGAGTTTATCCAAACAGCAGATGGTTTGTTGAGTTTCTCTGGGAGTGTGCTAAAATGAACTAAATACACAAGGTCTGCATATGAGCACTATTTTCAGCTGCAACTGATGCTCGTTGTAGAAAATGACAAGAATGCATTACAATCTGATTTTATTATACAAGTATGAATCAACAGCACAAAACATCAATAAAAACTAGAAGGCAGTATTGTACTGTAATCATTTTAATACTTGGTAAAACAAGAGGGAGAGTTTATGAGTGAAGTCTCACGGTTCTGGTAGACAACAGCAGTGCTAATTACACATAGGCTACTAAAGTCATAAATGGCACAACAATACACAAAACACATCCTTTCTCCCCACTAAAGGGCCTCCAGTAACAGCTGACACTGAACCACCAGCAATTTGGCCATTCTCCTTCACCAGCTTTGTGTATAAAGGCCTTTTAGTGTTATAATAAATAGATAATAAGCATGGCCTTGACTATCAAAATGGAAAAAAAACATGTTATGTGGCACCTGTCACCTCACTGTGAGATGAGTTGTGGCAGATGTTGCTTCCTAAGGCAGCTTAACCAGTCTATTGATTGGATTACAATACAGCTGAGTTTTAAAATGAAATGCTCCTCTGAGCTCCGTATTTCCAACATCTGGAGAATAAACAATTATGATTGACAAGGCAATACAGGAGGGGGTCATGCATGAGTTGAAACAATTGTGTTTATACATCATCAACGCAGACTGGGAGAACAAAGTCAAATGGCCTCAGTTGCAAATATGTGCACACATGCTTTCATTTTCAAATAAACTGCATACACCTCAATGTGAAATGTACAGGTATAAATGGCATCAGTACACTGTGAAGCACACAGCAGATATTGATGGTTTGCTATTGATGGTTATGTTATTGTGGCAAATCAAAAAAGCATTAGTAAAAAAAAAAAAAAAACAATAATAATAAATCAAATAAACATTTTCACAGTTGCAATTTGCGTTGCACCCTTGTTAAACCAAGGTTTATCAGCATGACCATACAAGTTAAATATTGAAATGCCAATTTCTGCAACTTGACCACTCTTTCATATTTTTTGCTGCAAGTTTTCTTGGCTATAGCTCACCACGCTTAGATACCTTCTGCAAGAAGGGTTATGGTAAAGATGAGCAAGCAGACTTTCTGCTTTAGCATCATTGGGGTATTTAAAGTGTATATTACCACAAATAGTTTTCTCTAAATGCAATAAACAGTTCCATATTGAGAAGCTGAATATAGATAATCAAAGTTCTGCAGGCAATGGCAAGCATGCAAATTAGATTTGGAGCAGTACAGCTCTAAGGGACGTCCCCCGAAGGCCCACAAACTATGGCGATGTTTTTAATGTTCCACAAGTCACTCAATTTTTAATCTTGAGAAGTAAGCACAGGGCATCTGCAGAATATTATCCCTTGAGTTACCTAGAGCTTACTTAATCAAAACAACTTCTAATCCCGGTGTAAGACGCTGAAGATCTGTTTGGTATTACAGCACACCTGCAGTACATACAGTAAGCTGACGCCTGATGTATAATACCATCAGTGACAAGAGAGACACCAACTGCAGAGAAGGAGGAAACTGCATACATGATGAACGTTCCAGTATGTCTCTTTGCTCCAAAATAAAAGAGAACATTCCCCAGGGTGAAGTTTGCACAAAGACTGATGGACAGCTCAGCTTCAAAATGAGACCTTAACATCTGATATTTCCACAATTAAAAACAGTCTCTAACGGCTTTCATTCAAGAGAAGATGTGACCCACGCTTCAATTTATGCATCCTCCGAGGCAGATGGTTGTTATTTTTTTCTCTCTATTTTTCTTTTAAGAATACCACAATTCAAACACATTGAATATAAATGAAAGCTCTACTCCCATGACTACTCAAAAAAAGTTTGCATAGAAAAATAAAAATTTAAAAAAATATTATAATTGAGGCATGAACCTCTTACTTTTGTCAGTGCCCATATTGTGTGTATACTTCTGTTGGCTTAAGTATTAACGATTATTGCTACACTGGACATTTACCTTCTGCTGTGTCTTAGAAAAAGGTGATTTTTAACTGTCCTCCACACTTTTCTTCAAACCATTGATAAAACCTTGGCAAGCAAAATAAATATTCAAGTTATTCCTTCTCCCTTTCTCTTAAGTGGTCTATCTAATATTCTCATTGCAAGATATGCACTTGATTTGGAACGGCTGGAAAAGCTCAGCTGGACCAACATAGTGGACTTTAGCAGTTCAAGGTGTTTGAGTGTTGTATTTAATGACCTTGGAAAATCAGAGCTAAATATTCTTACCACCTAGAAGCATGAGCAGCTGGTGAAACAATATTAGGAAGTGAATTGTGTAAAAAATGATAGAGACAGCTAGAATGAAGCTAGTAGCTTGTGTTGCTTGTGGCCAAGACTGAAGACTCTGATTCCAGAGACTAGGAAGACACAGCTAGCAGGGACAGGAGATGCATGAGGAGGAAGAGGAGTGAGAGAATGATCAGACTTTACCAGCTGGAATTATCACATCTCACTTCACATCAAGTGGTTATCAATGATTTATACTGACAAAAACAGACTTGGTGATTGTTGGAACAGTAAAAAAACAAACCAACTTTGAGTTACTTTTGTGTTTGCTGAGTTTTAACACAACACTTTGTTTTTTCACTGTTTTTTGTAAGCTTGCAAGAAGTGTGTTTAGAATGTTAATTAATTATTTTTTCTTTTGCAAGTTCTGCCTTAAATGTTACTAATGCACAAAAACATACTGATCAGCAAAAATATTAAACCCTTACAGCCTTTGGTTGTCTTCTGAGACATAGATGTATGAGGACTGATCGATTAAATCGTGGCCAGAGGCAGAAGGAGATGAGCTGAGTGAGAAAGCTCTTTTAACATGCATGTGCAGATTAACTCTTTGAGTTATAATGCAGAAAGCTTGAAGCTTATTTTGTGTTATTTCTGTTTTAAGGTAAGGTTTGCAAGTCAGCATTGTCTGAGAAAATGGACTTAGTCCTGCATTGATGTCTCTTTGCTATGTTTGAATTCAGACTCACATTTATTTCCCATCATGTATGCCATGTGTATGTACCCTCCTCTTGGGTGAGCCCTTAACACAAGGTGGCATCATAAAATAAGCCTGTCTATTTTCTTAAACAGTTTTGATTTGCAGTTTTCAGTTACTAAAAAAAGTTACAACAGAAAAGTTATTAACTTCAATGTTTTAGCATAATCACTCAAAAAGTTGAATTGCTTGTGAATATATGAGGGCAAAATCACTTATATTCTTCTACTTTAAGCCATGAACTAATCAATCACAACTCATTTTATCTTTTTATGCTTTAGGAATTCATTTCTACTGTCATTACAAACTGTGATTAATTCTTGTCTAAAAGTAATAAAACGATTGACAGATATATGGAAATGTCTCTTTAATAAATTTCCATTCAAAACCACATGAACAAAAGTGATGAGGTACGTGGAATATTTCCCTCCTTTGCTCAGATTATAAGATAATTCCGATACTAACATACTGAGACTTGGTTTGCCAAGGCAGATATTTACATGACACAGAAGCCTGTTGTCCTTTTCAACTCTGTCTGCATCATCTGTCTCTATTTATTTACATTTGCACTAATGAGGCTCTTTGCCTATTTATGTGTGCTTAACCTCCTGGCGAGCATTTCCATGGCAGGACATTACTCAGTGTGATTTTTATTTTCTCTCACAAAAAAAGGCTTGTTAAATTGTTGTTCAGTTGTATAAATGTTTGTTTGGAGCATTCTTGCTGTGGTGTGTGGCATTGTCATGCTGCTATTTTAGTGATTTTTTGTCATTTTATGATGAATTTGTAATGGCAGGCCTACTTCTGAAACTAATTGGCCAGTGTAGCAGAACACAATGTTAGCCGTCTGAGAAATTTTCTTTCTTAAAATTTAAACTTGGAATTCTAAAGTTCTTTACTGTAAATTTACACTAGAAAAAATTCTAAACACTAAGACAAAGTTTTGTTGGGATCAAATCACTCTTTCATCATTAAACTCAGGTCTGGGTGCCACAAGCAAGCAATTTTTTATTGGCCCACTTTCTTGAACCTGGATGGGGATGCAACCCCGAGTTCTCGTGGTATGGTCCTATTCTCTCAAGTTGACTGAGCGAAGTCCGACCATTTTTCTCCAATCATCTTTTGCTTACTGATGTGATTAAAAAAGTGCCATCTTTGCAAAAGAGAGAAGAGCAAAAATGTACTTAAAACCCTCGTATGACTGAATAAAATAGCTGTCCTGCAATGCTCCTGCTTGCAAACCAAAAAAAAAAAAAACAATAATAATAATAATAATCACAGGAAATTGTTTTACTTAAAGAGAGAAATGTTCTTCTCACTTCTAATACGTGTTGGAGTTGAAAATCCATGTGTTACACTTCATCATTAATATTTGCAGGAAACCAGAGGTCATGCACCTATCTTGTTAAATCTCTGTTATGTATCAGAAGATTTGACTAATTAATAAGGTACCCATGCTGTTTGACCCATGCATAATTACACATAGAGCATCCTTCAAATTAGAGACTGCAGTTGGAACGCACATGTTAATTGTGCTGCTGTATGATGAATACAGGTTTAATCAACTGAAAGGGAACAACCTCATACATTCAAAGTACAAAATGTAATAGATGATATCGTCGGTAAGAAGCAGCCATTAATCTTAACCAACATAAACTCTGTCTGTTCATTTAAATAAACAGGCTAACATCAGTTTGTTTTTATGTGTCTGTTTGTCTGTGCAGGTCATTACTTATCACTCCAACAATGCTGGACACAAAGCATTGCTCTGTCCCCTTGCATTTGTGAACATGACATGGCCTGAGCAGCTGAATTTTCTTGTCAAGATTGCTCGACAGCAGTGGGCAGAGGCAGCAACTGTCTGCGGTCAAACAAGGGCAGAAAATGGACTTGCACCAATAAAAGTAGCATAGCTACTGCATTTGCACACCTGCTTAAGGGAGATGGGTCAGTGCCTGCAGGAGTGCCTTGGTCATGCAGAAATTTTAGCCCATAGCACATTTTAAGTAATCCTCGCAGTGGCCAAAACGTACTGAAAGTGATAGAGCCAAAGTAAGAAATTCTCCCCAATTCCTGGTGTAATGCTTAATGGCAAGCCTCAAGAAAATGAAGGACTTTCATTTCACCAAGCAATGAAAATAAAACGATCAAACCAAAATTCCACTCTACTGCAGTTTTTGAGCAGTCTGGATTAGATGTATTCTCGCCTTTGGCAAGGACAGATACTGTCATTGCAACAGATAGCAGATTTCGGTTGAGCCAACAGGGACTGTCTGCAACTACAAAGCCAAGTCTGATGCCAAGGTCTTGCTTGTGCCTTGTGGCCATCAGATATACATTTCTTTTCAAATTTCTAATATGTGAACAGTTGGATTAGTTGTTACACAAGCAGGCACACACACGCACACACACAAACGTTCCAGTCTTTTTAGTGTTGTCTTTATTCATTCTCTCCTATTTCAAGGCCCTCTCAACGGTAAAAGAAGCAAAGATGTTGATATTAAAGATTCGTCTTATGCTAAGGAAGCCACACAGATGATTCACTAATATCAAGTTCTAGTTTATCAAGGTAAGACAATGAATCAAAGCCAGCCTGACACTTGGTGAGCTCACTGAGGTTCGAATGTTAATCGCTGTGACGGTTATGGCTGAGCTTTTACCAGCCTTGATGGTGGGAGGTTTGACCACATAATGATCAATGTGCTTAGCAACAATCAACTCGATACACAAAGCCCTTCTGTGCTGGTGTGTGAACTCTGATATGTGTATGCATGTGTGTGTGTGTGTGTGTGTGCGTGTGTGTGTGAGTGTGTGCTTTCATGTGAGTGTGTGGCTGTTTCAAGAGTAAAAGCCATTCTATAATCTAACAGCGTTCATGCAGGATGGATGGGCAGGGAAAACATTTGTGATAGCAGGAAAGGTATCTCATGAATTTTCAACATAGCACTTCTCCCCCAGTGTCTCTAACCTCATGTATTTGTAAAGGCGTTTTCATCACTTATGTCAACTTTACCTACGGATAACCAACAGAGGATATGCACTCTTCTCTTTGCATGAAATTGTCTTGTGTCAATTGGCTGCCAGGCATCGAGGAGGACACTCAGCAGATACGTCTGTTTTAGGAAAAAGAGTTTTTATCAGCTACTGAATAACCTTTACTATAATAAGCACGTCATTCTATGTCACAATGGTGACACAGGTGGCAGGTTTGAGTTACTTTAACATGGGTACAGCAAATGCAGTAAATAAGAGATAATTTCTCATCTGAAAGGAAGCCAACAAAGAGATGAAGATAAAGATACAGCTGCTCTTCCATTTCATTCACTTGTTACTTAAATAAATTCTGTGGGAGTCATGAGAGAACTGGTCTCAGGGAAGCAAGAATACACGGGGTGATTGATAAGGTCGCAGCCTAAGGTGGAAGGAGATGAGTTATACTGCTTCTGTTACATGCACATGCAGTTCAACTCTTTGAATGATTGAGACAGCGGATGACTGCACAGAGGCTGATGTCCATTTTCTCAGACAGTTGCTGACTTTCAATTTTCAATTACCTGAAACAGAAAAACTGCAAAAGTTATTAACTTCAGACTTTCTGCATAATCACTCAAAGAGATGAACTGCATGTGCATGCAGCACGAGTGGTATAACTCATCTCTTTCTACCTTAGAGCCAAAAACGTATCAATTAGCAAGCACCATCATATCACTTTCCCACACATAGCTGTGTGTTTACGCTTGACTCATTAGTTCCTTACAGATGGCATAAGCCAGCGTTTCTGCACTAAGTTCCATCATATGGTTAGTGCAGATGCTTCGCTCTTTAATAATTCCTCTGTAAACACAGCCAATACAGCAAACTCTTCTTTCTTTGATATATCTATTGTTTTATCTTAAAATATGGAAAAGAAACCTGTACTTCTCCATCTTAAATTGTGTCTTTCATCCTTCTTAAAAAAATATAGAACACAAACACTTTGTGTGTAAATAAGGTCATTTCAGTCTTGAGATTGATGCACAACAATTGTATGCATGTATTATAACAACATACTTTGTACTTATTATTTGTCATTCAGTGCCTTTTTGTGTAGGAGAGGAAAATAAACTTCTGATCCTTAACATACCTGTCAATAAATAAAGTGTCAGAAAGTAAACTTGTTTTTTCTCTCTTGTTTTTTTGCCATTATGTTTTGGCAGAATTTTGTACAGTCATGTTAGAGAAATATGAAACAGCATTTACAAATGGTTTTTTCTAATTGCAGGTAATTTTTAATTTTTTTTAAAATTTTTTTTATAGCAACCAGTAAAATTTTAACAGGTCACTGAAGACTGAAATCAGTCTGCGTGGTCAAGTCTCAGTACTTTAAACTACAAAAGGCTCTCTGTTTTGTTTCAAATTTGTTTTGTGTTTTGCTGGTTTTTGATCACTGCTTGGCCACCTATGGCATATGTCTTTTGCTTTCAGTTAACATAGACCTTTTTTCATACACTCTCCACTTGTAGTAACTTATACTTTAAATGCCACAGTCCTGTGCTCTCATTGTCCACCATTTACTCCAACCATCTTCCTCCCAACACAGTGCGTGAATACAGTGCTTCATTCACTGAAATATCTGAAAATATCCCTGGCAGCAATTATGTTGTCACCACAATGGAATAATGAATTCAAATTAATAGTTGACAGGCTGGCCAGAATTGACTGGATGAAGTTTTCACTGGCGTTTTCATTGCTCTCTCAGCAGTGTAATCCATGCAGACATTAGGCACTGCATATCTTTCAAATACAGTCATCACTGAGTACCTTGGATTTTTGCTGAAACAACGCCCCTGCCTGACTGCACTGCTCCTCTTAAGCTGAGGACTGTTAGAAAGGTGGCTGACGTTATAAGGATTCTAATGACTGCGCTGAATTTATGTGCCAGTTGGATACAGATGTGCAAAGAATCATGGTGCTGAAAGAGAGAATAAGATTGTGAGAGATGCAGTTTTTTTTACTGTGTCTGCAAAACACAAACATAATATGAAAAATTAATAAAACACACACAGTTGGGAAATGAATAACCATGCCCTGTATCGCTCCAACAGGCAAAGTGAGTCTTAAAATGTCTTTTGACTGTCTATAGTCTCGCATTCAGTTCCCTTTGTATGCTAACTGCATTTGCCTGATTGCTTTTTCTGTTTGTGAATGGTTTGTTTGGAGAAAGGCCTTGGCATGGGGTGTAAGGCATCACTTAATCCTCTGTCAATAAGAAAGAAAGGGTAAGAAACAATGTGAAGGCATGGCAGAATAGGCGTGCAATGATGCTTCTCAATGGTGATCATTTCGGCATTCTCTGGCACAGCATGCTCAATGGATTTCGTGGTTATACTGTATGCCTCAGCTACTGCCAAAAGCTAACCGACTGAATTGACAGAATGTCATTTAAATGCAACCTTTTTTGAAGATGTACGCTATTCTGGGCGGATGCAGTTTTTTATTTTTCATTTATTATTATTATTTTTAAGTGGTTGCATTTCGGTGCCCTGCAAGGTAAAAGATGTCAAAATGTGATTTCTTTTTTTGTTTCATTGATGTTCACTTATAACTATGACGGACTTCATGCAATGGTTGACTTTAACCATGTAAGTGCAGTAAGAAACTCAAGAAAAGCCTTTACTAAGCCTCTACTTATTTAACTTCTAGAAAGATTTGCAGAACATCTGTACAAAGGTCCCTTTGTTAAAAATGTGTTTACATTCACAGCTTTTAATGTTATAAACTGATAGATAGCTCTGTCACCGACTTACTAACAGCATAATGACTGAATCGCTGTCCATCAACGGAATATTTATATATATTTTTTCAAGAGCTTTCTTACCAAATAAAAAGGACATATTCTGTTAAAAATGATTTTTCAACATCTGATTTTAGAATTAGCATTTTAGCATTAGAAATAACACAATTAGTTATAGATCCTTTAAAGAAAGTGGCACCATAATCTGTCTATATTGATTCTTTTGAATTTTATTCAAGTCATTTTATATATTACATAATACACATTCTCCAATACACACATTACACCATACAAATTAATTCAAACGAAAGAAGACAAAAAAATGGAGAATATATCATACCACTGCTACGGTGATGCACAGAGTAAAAGTCATCAGTTTGAGTTGAGGTCTGGGCTCTGACGTTTGGGTTTTCACACCATTCTTTCCACATTACAGGTGCATTGTAAAAGATAAAAAGCTGCAACATTATAATGTGGGGAATTTTTCGGAAGTTGTGGCCACAAATGCCAAATGATCAAATGAATAAAGAGATGCAGCAGTCACAAACAATAAGGTACCAACAGAGAAGGATCCATGCCAAGATACTTGGCATACAACCTACTGTAGTTCATTGTTGCATAGTTAAGTTGCTTCAAAACTAAAAAAACTTTTTGACAAGATGTTCTTTTTAATATTATTATTATTGTGTCTGAACTCTGATTACTCCTACAGACCAAAAAAGATGCCTGCAACATGTCCACAGCTGTGATGTACTGTGGGCTAGAATTGTTCCTGATGCATTGACAAGTGTTCACTCATCATTTCATCATTTGAAACATTGTTGTTTAGTTTAGGAGCAGTTCCACAGCTACCCAGATTCAGATAGGCTGCCTCCGGCTATATCTGCCTCCTCTGCCCTTGACGTCCATGTTCTGCATATTTAATCCTCCGCTCACCCCCTCACTTTGCCTTTGCACAACACTTGCCTCTTCTCTTACTGTCAAGAGCGTCTCTGCGTGTGAATTTTACAGGTTCAAAGATCAAAGCGGAGAAAACCAATGGAGATAAAGACAGAGAGAAAATGAAAGCGAAGATAAAGGGAGTTTGAAATCCCCTCCAGTCGCTATATTTAGATGTTTGTCATCACTTTGTTTATGTGTTTTACTGCAACCTTAGTTTCCTGCCGAGGTTTTGCACCCTGCAGCCTTGTTTGGACTTCTTAAGGAACCTGACAGCTTCTTAGTCATGACAGAACATCAACAAATATTTACCCAACATCCTGCTGAAATATCTTTTTTTGTCTCAAATTAACTACTTTTTGTCAATTTAAATGCCTTGATCTTAACAAGTAAAAAAAAGAAATCCTCAAACAGAGGAAATGGATTGAGACACAATCTGTAAATGACTTTCCTTGCCGAACATGCAAACTTTAGATCCTCATGAGATTTTTATTAAAGTTAATGATTTCTCTCATGTCTTTCCTCAAGGTTATCAGTATCGTGCAGATTCCTGAATCACCATAGGGCCAATGTTTCACCGGTGTATGGTAAATGAAAGAGATGGTATCTGGTCCTCCTACTGGATCACATCATGTGCATTCAAAATGCACCTGTCAGCCACAATATGGTGCTGATATTGAATTCAGCTGCTTGATGTGCAGACATGTAGGTTAAATTATAGAAGGCTGAATCATTATTTTCAGCAGACATGTAGGTTAAATTATAGAAGGCTGAATCATTATTTTCAGCAGACATAAGGACGTAAAACTGGTGTTTGGGGGTTTTTTTGTTGTTTTTATCATGCAGCTACAACAAATTTTTCTGTTTCACGAACACAAAGCTTTTTTGAAAAGATTTACTTAAATGTGTTTCGGTAAAATAAAAGTTATTGTTTCTGAAAACATACATACATACAGTACTGCAACTCCTGAAGTCTTGCAGTTATATAATATACATTTCCTCAGTGGAGTATTTGTCTCATTACAGTGTCAGTTGTGTGTGTGTGTGTATCCATTTGACTGGCGCTGCACAGCAGATGGTGCTGAGGAATGGGCAGGGAACAGTTGGTCTTAATTAACCTTTCTATTACAAAGTGTCATTAATGTCAGCCGGGTGCTGTCACCAGAGATGAGCCTGGACTGAAGAGAACAGGTCAAAGTGCAAATGGGAAGATGAGCAGCGCGAGGAGATTGTGAGGCTTAGAGAAGTAGACAAGTGATCAGTGATACCGAGGGCTGAAGGTCTGAGGAGAGAGAGAAGGGAATGTACAGAGTGGTGGAAGGGGAAAGGATCCTTTGACCTTACTGTGTGAATGACAGATGAAGAGAGGGAGTTTGTTTTTGTTTCAGCTATAAAATCCACGCTGCTGCACTGTGGTAACAATGAGCAAGGCTAAATGCAGGACCAACCTTTGACCTGCATTTTGATAACAAAAGTTCAAGTTTTGTAACAAGACAAAGAAAACATATTAGGAAAATAACTACACGAGAAGCCTC
>JAPZDV010000023.1:9391451-9418448 GCA_029814665.1 Acanthurus lineatus | reverse complement strand
GAGAAGCCTCTGAAAATGCCACGGTCTTGTTCTCTCTCATTTCACTACAAGGTAGGGCAGACAATGTTAATGGCTTTTCTCAAAATATTAAAATGTTTGTCAGCAATTCCAGCCAAACCCTGAGGCAACAACATAAATAACAATGTGCACATCAAAAATCTTGCATTAAAGAAATTACAGCTACATGCAGAAAAAAATGCCTTTACATAATAAAGTTAAAATATACAGTGTTTTCTCCACACTGGTCAATAAATATTCAGTCACAATAGACTCATTTAAATCTATATCGGAAAACAGTAATGTGTGAGGTAGTTTCAATTTAAAACGGCAAAGGATGTGTAACACTATTAAGGAGAGATTGTTTGAAAGGATGAGAGACACAATTCTTTCATATTTAAAGGAGTTTTATATTTAACTTTTAAAGAAAGACAACACTGCAAAACAACATACTGATTTAGCATCTCCTGAGGCAAACACGATGCGTACTTATAATTAGAAATGTCTCATCTGCAGGAGTATTTAGTTTTTCAGGATTTTCTTCATGAATAAAATTCAGAAGGCTACTTGAAATCCTGTATAAGTCCTCACTTTACTGAAAAGGTTATTGGTAAATATATTTCCAATAGTATCCCCCTCTGGACAAGATGTTTGGGGAGCTGCTGTGTGTGACGTTTGAATGCGCTTTCTAAGAGCAAAAAGGTGGACAACAAAAACTACAGTAACTATGGACTTAATTAGGTTACATTTGTTTTTTCAACCTTCTTGACCTGTTTTAATCAATCCGTTCCACAAGATACGACCTTCAGTTAGCTTAGCAAATTGCTGCTATGGATCCAAAGGCTGAGCTTCTGCTAATCTGTCCTAAATAAGGAAAGATTAATTCTCACACAGTGCTAGTGGCTTCACTTTTGTTTCTTTTATTAATTTGATAAGTTTTTATTTATCTTACTGTTCATGTCACGGTGCAGGGCCATGAAGAAATGCTCAGCCTTCTGGAAAAATATTTGATTAGTGGAATGAGTGGTTCTGAAAAGCTTCTAGCAATCAGAGCGCTTTTTTTTCAAATAAGTTCATAAAAATTAAATACCAAAAAGTTAAAACCTGAAGACATGCACCTTTATACATTACATATCATGATAGACAACGCACACTGATATTTTTTCAGTCCAAAGTTAAGCAATGTGTTTAAACTATTCCAATCGTGCCGCTGGCAGATACAAACAAACATGCTGCCTCCAGTATTGTCTCATGTCTTTCAGATTGATCTGCAAGACGTGTATAACAATTAATTCATGAATTGATTTTCTGCTCAGGATTAGTATAGCTGCAGTGTCTCAGGCCTGGAGCAAATTTTGTTCACTAACAAGTCGAACTGAAAGGACATAAAGGTCAGGGAGTGTTCCACAGAAACAGAGTGACTTGAATGAAGGGGGTGGAGTGAATATATGTGGAACCAAAGCATGTGTGTCCAGTCTACAAACACTGATGAAAAACATCAAATTAGAGGGTAAGTTACAGGAGAATTATTTTTTTCAAATCACTCGTAACATCCAGTGCTGAGATATTAGTGTGAGAACTTACAGATGCTTTACTCCAAATTCACACCCACAGCATTTTTGATTAACATGTTGATTTATCACTCAGTTAAAAAGTATATTATCTGCTGAAGCACCTGTAGCACTGGTGGTGCTAATTCATGACGGTCTTGTATGCAGCATTTTTATGGACTCATCTCCATAAAACTGGCTGGTGATAACGTTGTTTTCCAGAGTCAGCTAAGACGAATTCATCAATTACTGCCGCAGTGATGACCCTTGCATACTGTGACTGGTTACCAACAGTTTAATAAGCTATACATGGAGCACATTTACCAACCTTACTGATTGATTGACTTTAATTTGTGGGTCACGCCTCATTGGAGCTCAGGCTATATGGACCTAAAAAGACATTGCTAGCGTTCAGTGATCAACACACTTTTTTTTGTGATTTATGCTTCTCCTTCCTTACAAAAAAAACCTAGCAGCAAGCGTGCTTTACATCTTGACATATATGAAGATTGATGGTAAAGACCAGCCTTTACGTGGCTGTAAAGTACGCAGCTGCATGGAGTGCCCTCTCCTTCTGGCAAGTCATTAAGAGTGCATCATCGGGGTCTTCCTTCACACCTGGAAAAGCAGGTGCTGGGTCTCGACCTCTTAATGGAGTACAAGGTGAGCTCAAATACTAGACAACTCCCTGTTTGTGAAGTCCAGGAGGTAGCAGCAGTAGTAGTAAGAGTGTGTGGTGTTTATACAAGTGTGTCTTATGCACTTCTAAAAATGAAAAATTCATGATTGTTGTTCAAATTTGTTGGTAACACAAACACAAACACAACTACACTCCAGTGTAGAACACATGCCAATTATGAACGCCTTGAAATCTTATCCGTTTAATATTAATTATTTAGGAAACACATCACACATTCCTCCAATCAGGTGATATTTTGCATGCAAAATGTTGCTTATACGACTCTAAATTTTGTATTTAATTGCCAGTTTAAGATAGGCTTGGATTAAAGAGCTTTTTTTGCATTTCTGAGCATCAGATCATTCTGCTAGAAAATATATGTACTTTGAGGAGAGATCAAAGCTGTCATCGCACTTACATTTTTCATTCTGACTAAAATCACTCCAACTTAAGATTTCAAGTCAACTGTTTACATAAGATGTTTAAATACAGTCTGCCATTCTCAGGTGTTGATTATTTTTATCGGTACAGCTATGTGACTTCGAAAATTTTTTATTATTTCATCACGCATTTGTCTTCTGGAACACCTAATTCTCAGCACTATCCAGTTCAGCTATATATATTTTTGGGGCATGTTTGATCAGCTACCTTAAGATAAATATATATTATCTGTTCAGCGCAGTTATTGCAATTTGTTGTAGTTTTAATAATCTAAAAGACCTCAACTTTAGCTTGCAGGCAGTTGTTTTTAAGTCTGTTCTAAAACTAGTACATCCCTATGCTTTTTTGTCATAATAGTGGGCATGAACAGAAAAGGAAAGGGAAGAGGTGATATTGTTTATGTGATACAGTTTTTTCTTTTAATTGTCTTATTAAAAGGTCCATACGACTCTGACCAAATCAACTGAAAGTTTTAATTGAAATTATTGTAAATGGAGCATTTGTACGTGTTGTTCTAAGCTTTTGACCTGGTTATAATCAGTATTTTAGGCTCCATGTACATGCAGACAGCTGATGACTTAGTCAAAGAAACAGCACAACAAAAAGGCAACATATTTTACTGTACTGCATCATTAAATGAATGAAGGGCTTTAAACAGTTGCTTTACACCAGGACAGTCCCATGAGGACAGATCAGTGTGATGAGAACTGGGTTTACGTGAGGAGATGTGGAAATGGCTGTTGATTCTCAAGTGCCTATTTGACATTGGTTGCGGCCCTTAAGAACAAAACGCAATACTTATGCAAAGTACTAATCAAGTAGTATCAAAATTCAGCATGCCAGTCTTCCTTAAGTGCTTTCTTGGCAGATGCGGCCGTTTACTTCTTACTATGAGCGTGTATGTGTGTGTTATAGAGAGAGCAGGAGAGACAGATGTTGTTCTCACTCCATCTTAAATCGTCATTATACCAGCCTAAGGAGATGTTTCTCACGTGGCATTTGTATTAAACGAATACTCCCAACATTCTACTATCCTGACATGAATATAAAACAGCAGACCTGTGTCTGTAACCTCAAGCCAGCCATTTGCCATGGCATCTGTGAGGGTAATGGAAGAGGACAAGAGGGGGGTGGGGAGGTGACACTCATTGCATGCACCTCTAGCTATGGCCGGCATGCCTGAAGAGGTATGTGAAAGTGAACCGATTTAGGGTGCTAAGACTAGCGACCGTCCGTCACACCAGCGGCAAAGTAAATTTGAGAGAAATGAGCCCTTATAGATAGTGTATTGGTCCTGACTGCAGGCAGTCAGCATCCATTTATGGTAATGGTGAGACACACAAACCAAAGTGCCTGCCTCAGGTCCTGCTTATTTTCTTTTATTCCCTAACTGCACTGTTTCTGTGTGTTAAACCGCTCTGAGTTGATTCTCTTTATCGCAGTTGTCATACTCAGAATTGACTAGTTAAAAGGTTTCCAGTTAAACTGAGCGATGAGACTTTTAATCACTCCGAGCCTTGAAAAAGGTCATATTTTCTTTTTTTAATTGTCTTCTGAACTACTTTCACTGTTTTGAAGTGTCCTTCATATTTGATTTATGATGATATTTGACTAAATCTGATCTAATTCCACAATGTTGAAACATGACCCAGGGTTAACATCATAAGTTAATATTTCATTCGTCCCTGCTGTAACTTTGGTCATTGAGACAGCGTTGATAGGCCATTATTAGTGAGTGATGGAGTGATTGCTAATGAGGAGGATAGAGTATGCAGCCAAGCCCTAGTTGATGAAGTGTGATAGATAAAGGGAGAAATTGTCCTGCTAATTTGTAATTGAGTTTGAAAAGACATCATCATCTTGAGGTAAGGGGCGATTATAGATGACCCCCTATTATATTATTGCGGCAACTTTAAAGATATGAGAATTTTCATGTTTTCCCTGTCACCTCTCTTTATAGTTAATGAGGGGCATGAAGAGACACACTCACGCTGGGTTGGTAATTTCACAGTGAGCACAGGTGCTCCTTTTCTGTACTTCTAAAACCAGTATACCCAAAAAACGGAATGGAGGGGACAAGTTGATACCGCCATGAATGCCTTGATGATTGTACAACATATGTCTGTGTCTCAGTATGTGTTTAAATGGCTCAGTCCCATCGTATGACCATATATTATGATATAGTCTTAAATATACAGATATATTACTAATGTTTTGAGACAGACATGCATTTAAAAAATAGAACAGAGCTTAAAGGCAGAATATATTTCTTTACAGAAGCCATCCATACATATATACCAGACACACACAATGTTTTTATGTTGCATTTGCAGTTAAATCACACAAGTAGTGACCTCACCATTTTCTTTCTTCATAAACAGCCACTTAGCTTGATTACCTCCTCCTTACTACTCCCCTCCACTCAGACCTGTCAAAGCCCTTTTCCACAACAGCATCCCACTGTTCCACTGTGACACCGGCTGGAAGATTAAATGTATGGATCACAGTTTCCCCGGCAAGACCACCTGAGTGGCAACAAGTCGGGATAGCATCACCTCGGTATCTGGGCCACGCCACAGTAGACTCAGGTTCCAAACCAGGGGGAGTTGATCAGTCAGCGAGCAAGGCATTAATCTGCTGTGACACACTGACTCTCCCCTTGGAGGACGTCCGGCGCTGGGAAGCACTCCAACAGCAGTGCCTATTGCTGCTAGAGTAATGCAAGGTGTCAGAGAAGCTGGCATGGATGGAGGGACAGCGCACGGAGGTGAACCGACAGAAGGAGGGGGAATGCTGAGATGCTGGATCAGCGGAAGAGAGAAGGGGGACATGGGCAGGAATAAGAGGGATGGAATGTGGCATTGAGCAGATAAGGAATATAAGTTAGTTTGAAAAGACGCTGAGTTAAGCTAGACGCCAAAGTGGAATCTACATTGACTGAAACCGTTTTTTCCTGTTTAGTGTTCAAGTGACTCTAATATCTTTACAGTCATCGGTATCCTGTTATCGCAGCATTACAGCGTAGGGCTAAAAAAAGTTTATCAGCTATGAGCAGGTATTGGTACACAATACAAAGATTTCTCTCATTACACAAAAGCAGTTTCCTCAAAGAAGCTGCTATCAGTCCATACTTTACAGGTCTTACAGGACATAGCATAACACAACAGCTGAATAAAATGTTTTTATGTTTTTCTTACATAGAGAAAGTTTTACTGCAGTAAGCAGGCAGAATTTGACCATTAATACCAAACTACTGTTTCTTAAAGTAGATATAATCAGTATTATTATGAAAACAACTTTATTAAGATTACAATTTTAAATCAATGTTTACTATTTCCCAAATTTAAGCTTTTTGTTTAGAGCCCTCAGCCCACAACTTGACTGTTTCAGTGTAGTTACTTTACTTCAGTACGCTACAGACAAAGTGTCTGTTATAGCATGACAGTTATAACAGCTTTAAATTCACAAGTGCCTGATTTGTCTTAGATCAGAGCAGCATCCAGGTCTTTGACCAAACAGCATCTACGTAATGTTCCAGTCTCCCAAACTTAGCAGTATTTTCCAATAAAAAAAGAAAGATATTATCCAGATGATATGAGTGACTGGAGACAGTTGGAAAACATCAAATACCATATTTTATTTGAGTATTTTTATCTGCTCAAGATCTGTAAAGCATGTGATTTAAAGATGAGATCCTGTATGCTGCCTCTGATTTTATGTGGAATCAGCACAAGCTTTATTTAACCAGTATATCAGTCATTTTAATATTCAAGTCCCTACAGACCATCATCAAAGTATTGGCTTCTTAAAGATTTATACCATACATGACATAGGATCCTTCATGCCACAGCTAATTTCACTGAGGTATCAAAAGCTCAACTAAAGGCTTTGAATTTATTACTTTGTGAAGTATACAATTCACCATTAATAATATGAAAAAGCAAAAAATATGATTTTTTATTTATGAAAAAAAAGATAAATTCAATCATTTAAACAATCTTAAAATGGAGGCCTCATTATATTCTAATAGCCCCCGCCTCAAAAAAGTGGATATATTAAATGTTCATTTTACATGTTACAGTTTTTGGGTATGTGGATTGTTAACAAAATAAAGGCTAATTTAATGATTTTAAATTAAGAAGTAAATACAAGAGCAGAGATATTCATTCTAAGTGCGAATTTATAAAAGGGACACTTTTTTAAAATGTATTTATTTATTTTTTATTTAGTCCTGTGTGTACAGCTTTCCAAATGTTAAAATAAGGAGATCACTGCAGTGACCTTGTTGGAACTCTTACAGTATGTACACACAAAGAAATCTTCTTTGATTTACACCTATCAAATCAATGTAGATTAAACAGAATAACTCACTTGAATGGTTTTAATGTACAGGTATGCAATTTGAGACAATGTATGTGTTTACTGGACAAAAGCCCCAAGTCAGATGTGGTGCATTAATGAAATGCTGTGCTAAGTGGTGGGATAAATCAAATAGCTCTTGTCTCTAGAGCCCCTTCTTTCTCCACCGCCCAGTTTGTCTCCAAGGAATGCTGAGCATAAACATCAAAGCAGAAATTACATTAATCTAGCACTCTGATGTTGAACTTTGTTCCAGAAAGTTTCTTTCATATGAAAATGTAGAAGGAGTTCCTATGCTTCTGTGCATGCTAATCGCTCTAGCCTCCAGTTTACATAATCAGTGTCCCGCACTGGTGCAGTGACACCAGCGGGGGAGGCAGGGATGTAACGGACCAATGGATATGCCATACAGGGGATCAGGTGCAGTGAAGTCATGGTTGCTGCACTCCCCCAGGGCTTGGAAGACAAAGGCTGAAGACCCGCCCCACAAATGTCAGAGAGAGCACCTGCTGCCATGAATAACTACAGAGATAACAGAGGCAGGACACATGCCCACCTGCTGGGAGGGCGCACACAGGCCACGGTGCTTCACAGAAGAGTGAAGACATTCAGGGAGACACGGAACACATACACAGCATGGTGGTTAATTACTACCATGTACTGCAACAACGCTAGGTTTGATTCTGTTTTTTTTAGTCATGCTTTAAAGGTAATGCCACAATTAGACATAATATTAGGCCAATACCAGTAAAAATATTAAACCAACATTAAACACTTTCATTTTTGCTGTTAACAGTGCATCGTTTCTCTCATTTCCTTACCAGAAAGAATCCACTTACTTGAGGTTGTTTTTATTCATTTCATATTCAATTCATACTACCTTGGTGGGAGCACAGCTGTGTGAGATTCCTTTCAGCAGATTCAGCAGTTCTGGATCACCTACTGATAATGTCAGAGAGTTCATTTCTAATAGTCAAGCAACAAAGAATTATCAGTAACTCTGGCAAGATAGGAAAAAAAATTCCAATGACAACTCATATTTGTTTCCATCAAAAAGAAATTAACATCTGCTAATTCTGATTTCTTTGAGAAATGTCAAATTTCCCTGTTGCTAAATAAATGAATTTGCCTCTTAAAGTTAAGTGGTGTCATTTATGAAACAAAAACAAGGTGGAAAACTTACGAACATCACATTACATATATGATTTTGTGGGACAAGAGATTGCCTTTGTGTTATGTAGGTTTCAGTTTTCTCTCACACAAGCGTCATCCTGTACTTGGAAATACTCTCTGCATGCAAGAATTAACCCACTGCAAATTTACATATGCATATAGCTGGCAAAAACGGAAAAAGATCAATACAGAATGCCTTCCACCATCAGCTTGCAAACAGTGATGCATTTGCAGATCATACTGTCAGCTCTGTTTTTTTCTGTTACAGCTTTCTATGGGCCAATCTCCAATAATGTGCAGGGTCGAAGAGGGGTTTCAGAGTTTTCTGGCTGCTGCTCCCAAGTTAGATGCAAACCCTGTAACTTTGTTCATAAATGATGACACAGCTATATTTTGACAGGGTAAAGAGAAAGAACACAAGAACGGTTATTCCTGTTAATTCCTGCAACCTTGAAGGGAGTCTTAATATTATACCCTTACATACCAAAAACGGTATGTAATTAATTAATAATTAGTGTAATAAATTAATATTGTGCACAATATGGTTTGCAGAAGCTTCTTCATATCATCTGTTAAACACTATAAACCCACAAAGACAAGTCAGAAGGTCAAAGATAAAACATGTTTTACACGTTTTATGTCTATCATCATGACATAGTTAGGTTGTATTTACGCTACAGGTCTTTGTGGCCTTGATGCAATGTGTTGTCTAAGTTGGATTCTTTGACTGCCTGCTTGCACCTACTTTTAAAAGTGACCCAAATCAAATACCTGGATTGAGACTTAATATGTAAACAAACGCACACATTTAAGGGTTTGGCCAACGCCATGGCAATTGACGCAGATGAGAGAGAAGTAATAATTCCAGGTTTCCTCCATAGTAGTAGTTTCAGGCATCTTTAGAGTTGTGCAAAATACTGGCTGTAAAAGACAGAGAGGAAAAAGCAGAGCCCTTATTACAGCCCGGGCTTGCAGCTTACTTTGTTTAATTACGTTTTATGGTAGAAATACGTGCAAATGACTTTGTGCTTTCTGCTGAAAACAAAAAAAGACTTGCATTTTCAACAAACTAATCATCAAATGTGTCCACTTAGATGACAGACCCATTGGCAGATATCAGATTAATTCCAGACTTATTTCCACATATGAATGAGGCCTTAATATACAATTCCATGTGCTTATTTCTGCTTACATGTTTATATTACATAATGGATCTTTGTCACATTTTGAGTTTAGATCTCATGACTGGAATCTTACAATAACTGACACCAAGACAAAGGATAATTTGGGTTAGGTTTATCCAAATTTTGAAATACACTGAAGTACACTGAAGAATTATGCATTAAAAAGCACAAAGGGTTTTTAATTTCTCTCTCTTTAGTATTCTACCATGCAGTGCTCTGGCTGCCAAGGCTATGCTTGGAGCAAATGCAGTTTGTGTGGAGACAGGGAGGGCTGATGCTGATGTATTTGGCAACGGAGTTGAGATTTTACTCTGGTGCCACTACAGTACACCCACCAGTGCTAATCTAAAACCTTAAAGAGCACCCAGATTCACACCATTAATTATTTGTTTCCTGCAAAAATAGCAATACTTTTTTCCTCCCCTGCAATCTCCTTTGACAGAAACCCCATTGTAAAAGAAGATTGTGTGTGACTTTTATTGCTCAAAGGGTGGGACCTTTCTTGACAGCCAATCAGTGATTTTAAAAGTAGTTTGGCAGGAACATGCTGTACATGTGCTAAACACAACTTGCTAAACTTTGTTGTAAAATTAGGAAATTACATTTCCTACCTGACTATGTTTGTTATTAATGAGCTGGCAGCCATGAGGCATTGCATGTGATTTTCAAAATGCTGGTATTAAGTACTCAAAAATAATGCTCACTGGTCAAAACAAAGCTTAACTCAGACTATGCTAACTGAATAAAACTAGACAAGGTTAGGGCTAATCCAAACTGTTTTTTATAAACTAAACACCAAGAGGAGCATGATAACTTGTCAGACTATTCCTGAAATAAAAGAGGGAACAAAAAGGCAAATAGTAACACCTAGTATATTCTGACAAATAACTACACTAAACAAAACATAAGGAAATATTACAAACTCTTGTGAAATCGACAAATTCTCCTCACTAGTAAGCCTAACCTCTCCGTTCTTAGGTGACATGTGTTTTGTCACTTTGAGTCTCAAGCCTGACTTGATGGAAGCAGCTTTTGCTTTAGCATGGTAAGGGCTCTTTCAAGCAGCAGCAACTTACAGGAGCACCTTTCACACTTGTACCTCATAAAAAAATTTGAGCCATTGAAGGAATCCTTAAGAGACTGAAGTGTGACTCCACAGAAGATGACTAATTATTGCAAATTGAAACTGATTCACTGCCATTAAAAACAGTAAATAAAAAAAGCTGAAGACATACTCATCATTTCTATTTTTATTGTTATGATAAGGGAATTTTTATGCAATGTACATAGGTTTAGTACATTAAACAAGTTCATGAACCTACAGAAAATGTAATGCATGTGTAGGTGGGTTATTGACCCTTAGCTGGTAGCAGCGATTCACAAGTTGACACCTTAATGCTGTTTGAGCCAACAATACCACAACTTTAAACTATAGAACTAAGTGTGGGTTGGCAGGCTGCACTGAAAGTTGTGTAAATGCAAAAACTTCATAATGCCTCTGTATCTGTTGCTACAGCCACAAATAGAAATTCCCATATTTGTAGCAAAAAAAGGAGGTTCCTCTCCACTCAGTAAATTACAAAAACAGGCCCTTAATTACAGCTACCTGCTTGGCGGGGGCATGCTCTAAAATTGACACTGCATTTACCTCAATAGACCTCCTTTATGCATTTGTCTTTTTCAGGAAGCCAGAGAAATAAATTAGCTTGTGAAACACGAGAAGAGTAGAATGTTGTGTGTCAGAATAAAATCTGAAGTTGTAGATAGAAGAAGAAGGAGGCAAAAGAAATGCAGAATATCACACACATACACACGTTAGGTGCTCAAGGAAAGAGAAAAAACACACTTCATGTCTTGTTCAGGACATACTTCAGTGGCCTGAACATGCTCTGTTATATTTTCTGTGTAAGGTTTGAAAATGGAAATTTTAAATGCAAAAATTCTTTGGGTACTGTGTTCCTACCAGTGCAAAGTTTATCTTAACTCAAAATTAAACATATTTTCAGTTTGGTACTGTGCAAATGGCTTATTTGGCCATATTTGCATCTAGTTACTATTTTCATTTTTGGACATGAACCAGGCTGCACCGAAAAAAGGTGGAACAGAGTAACAAGGAGTGTTTCAGTCAATATATGATTGTGCAGTGCAATTTTTTTTTCTTAACTTAATGTAGGTCAAAGGGCAGCAGACCAAGGGCTGTTTTTGTGGCTGAGAGTGGAGCGCATATGAACATGCACATCTAAAATCCTGCAGGCAGGTTTGGTGGACAAAGGCTAAATGAAGACCGCTTAAACCCTTCTGATGTCCCAACTGAACATCTTCTGTTAAAGTCAGCTTCAAATCATTACACACCTGCCTATCATGCATTATACCCGTGTACCATGTTCTGCCACAAATGCGCTTTTGTTTGCATTCACCAAGTTACCAAAGCAGGTTGGACACATTTATAAGCAATCCTAGTGCACAGAATTGAGACCCATGTTTGCATGATTCCTAGACTGCTGTAATCCAGTCCTAAATCTCGATCTCCTATAACCATGACCTTGAAATCTTTTTCATGACTCCTTTGTAAAGTCAAACCAGGCTGCTTAACCATGGCATGCAGCATTATACAAGTAAGATGAAATTATAAGAGAAAACATCTGCAAATAGATGAAAACATAATTTCGTACTGCACATTTCCACTCTCTGATGCTCTAATAAAGCACCACTTAATTTTTTTTTCAGCTGGCTTCAGCTCAGAGGAAGGTTTTGTTTGTTTTGATAACTGCCCAGCACAAGTGGGTGGTAGACTGATGGTTGAACAATACTCCATAGAGGATGTCGGTTTATCCAACTCTGCAGCCCATAATGTGTATCTCTAGCTGAAAGGATGTACTAGAAATAGGCACCATCACAGAGTGCAAAAATAAAACGTACCTGTGGATAAATGCACAATATCAGTCACTGCTATACTAGAAAGTTGATTATGTACATAATATATCTGAATGCTCAAATTTGACTGAAACCACAAAAAACAAAACCATGAGACTCACTGCTGTGTTTTCTGCTATGTATTACTGCAGTAACCCACAAACTATATGCATTTTATTTAGTAAAAAAGACTGGGTTTGAGTGGTTGGCACTTCATATCGAGCAGAAACTTTGCAAATGCATCCTGATGGTGAAGACAGATAGGGGTGCAGAGGGCAAGAAGGGCACCATAAATCAACATCTCTCCAAGCTGCCACATTTGGTTTGGAGTGATTTCTCCTCAGCTACCAAAAGGCACTGGCTGCAGACCTCATAGCACTTCTCCAGCTCCATGACAGAAGGCCTGATTGCAAGTTTCACAACAACTTTGCTGAGAGAAAACATTTTTTCATTCCTCTGTTATGTTGTTCTTTCCTCTTAGGACTTGCACTGACTTACGCTGGCAAGAGCATTGCAGAAAAGGGAGTGAAGAGACAAGGAGGATGTTGACATAGCAGAGAAAAAGAGGAGGTGACTGGGCAAGCAGCTGGGTCAGGAGTAAAGTTGGAGTCAGATTTGCTTTTTTGTTGCTGCCAACATCAGATAAAGGCAAAGAAGCAGAAAAGGACATTGACAGCGAAGAGAGAAATAGAGTGACCAAATGAGATGAATAAATGTCAGACTGTCATTCAGTTATTCACCAGAGCTTTGCAATAAAAAGGTGGCAAGACAGGTGCCTTGGTGGACTTCCTGCTGCTGGAGTAGTGAGTAACTTCAGCTGGCTTGTTAGGTTTTGTGTCTTAGGTTTCACTGTCTCAATGTTTGGCTGTTTTAGAATAGCTGGCAACTAAGTTTCAGCCAGTGAATGGTATAGCCAAGTGTTGGCATGTCTGTGGTTCAGGTTACATTAGCTCAGCATGTTGTAGTTCTCAGGCACGTTGCCAGAAACTGTAGGAGCACCAAACCACAATGAATTACCTTTTTATACATAATGGGGCTTACATGATTTTTTTTTTTTACAAACTATTAGTATAAATAAATACAATAAGAAAATATGGCATCTATATACAAGGGTGAATAGGAAATCTATATAGTTTATGGATAATTTTACGATATAAAACCTCAAAAACAGTCATAGAACAGGTTAGCTAACAATCACCAACAAAAGCTGCTAACAAGCTTATTCATAAAAGATGCTATAAATTACAACAATTCAACACAACTTCAAAAAAATGAATAAAAAAATAAAACTTTTCAAACAACCACGGCAGTTTCTTTGCCCCAAAACGAGGCTAGAAAATTTGGTTCTTGTTGTCAAAAAAAAAAAAATCTTGAAAAAATATTTTTTTTTCAAGATTTTTTTTTTTTTTCATATTTGTTGGCACCACAAGTGTCAAACAGATTTGACGTGACCAGTGACTTGCACTGACACTGATGACTTCCTTTACAGCTACCCTCATTCCTTAACCTAGTATTAAAAATATCCAGTATTTTTCGGCCATGAGCTACAAAATTATAACTGTAATGACTGATCAAAGACAGTCTCATCAGCCTTGGAAGCAGAGTTTTACAAGACACCTATGTGTATTGTAAAATATAAACCTTTTATTTTTTACATAAAGTTGCCATGTCAACACAGATCATGCTGTTACTTTGCTCTCTCCAGCACTGAAGGTTTATGAAAAGAGACCTGATATCATAAGCACGTGTTAAAATTGAAAGCACATTATATTCCAACTCTTTTATTAGTAGTTGGGATGTTGTGTACTGTTTTGAGCTGCACAGGCTGTACTGTATGTATTAATCCCAGTTGAGAATTATAGTCTAAGTTACAGGAACCCAGGGAATGATGGACAATGTGCCAACTCATCCTTAATTTAAATTGCAAAATAAGTAACATCCTGACAGTATCTATGTGAGTATGTGTTTGTGTGTGTGAGTGTGTGAGAAAGAGAGAGAGTGAGTGAAACTGCTGCTGCAGTTCTTCTTTCTGGTTTTCTATCATTTATGCAGCTTAACTATTTATCTCACAGCTCCCTGCTTTAATTACGGAGACAGATCAGTTTAAATATTTTAACTTTACCTCAAGGGAGAGATTTTTAGAAGAAAGTTGGAGGTTAAGTAATCATGTCAATTGTGGCTTAAAAAAAAAAAAAAGCATTGCTGCTTCTCAACTGCCCATTAGGTATTATCCCCAACCACAATGTTAAAATACACGAAGGTTAAACTGTCATTTTTAGTCGAAGCCAGCTATTAATATGCTGTTGAATTTTGCAGTCACGTTGACACTTTTGCTTATACAGCTTACAACTCGCAATGTAGCTTTTTATGTATTAATTAATTTAGAGTATGTCAAAAATAACTACAAATTACAGACTTTTTTTTCAGTTTTTGCATCTGGATAGTAATAGCCAGGGTAAAAGGTCTGTTGGTCCTCTGAGCCAACCTCGTTTGGAACTTGAGCAAGCATTTGGGGTCGGAAAGCAATTTAAAGCAGAGTACAGTCAGTGAATGCACCCAAGCTCTTTGTCATGTAGAATTAGCAGCAGCTTGTTTAATGTCTTTAGGATTATGATGATGTGAATAGTAATTATGGTCATGGTAATGATGATTAAAATGTGGATGCCTCCAAGGTAAAACAAAATGAGAAAAATAGGTTATGAATGAATTGGTTTTTAAATGATCAACTGCTGACTATTGAAATACCACTTATAGCCGAAGAGAGTTTAGCTTTGGTTTAATTAACTAAAGGATACACATGTTTCAAAGAATAGTTGCATCCCCTCAGCCTTAATCTCTACTCTAAGTAGTGATTTAGATTACCTGTCTGTTTTACAATGCTTGTTTTCGAATTTGTCTGAGAGAACAAATTGCTGTTACATCTATTCTTAGAGTTGTATGGTGTTCAAATACTGAAATGTTGTAAAGCTTTTGTTGTTAAGCTTTTGTTGTTGGTGTTAGTATAATAAGTTTTGAGATTCTAGAAAGCACAGACATTGAGGGCAACACACATCTGCAGTGATGACTAGAACACCCATACCTGTTGTTTGCTATATAAGCATGCATACCAGCAAGTAAAGTTGTAGCTGGATTGATTGATAAGTTCATGGCCTACGACAGAAGGGGATGAGTAACATGGCTTCCATTATGTGAACGTAGAGCTTAACTCTTTGAATTATCATGCATAAAGTTTAAAGTTAATATTTTATTTAGTATTTCTATTTTGGGTATTTGAAAGTTGCAAGTAAAAACTGTCTTAGAGAATGAGCAACATTGAAATCTGGTTAATGGCTACCCCAATGTCAAATGCTTATCCAAGGAGGTCTCATCTGGCAACATAAGGATATGAAGGCAACTTAGTTTTACTTTAAACTCATCTCCATCTATCTCTGGCCACAATTCATCCATCAGTCCTTATACAGTGATGCCTGAGAAGACAACCCATTAATATTTTTGCTGATCAATATATTTTTTGTGCAATATGTAACATTTGACCAGAATGTTTTAAAATGTTTATAAAATGATCTGCCATTCTAAACAAAATGAAGCTTTAGCTTAGTGATATCAATGTAGACTCGCACTTTGTTTTATAGAAAAAGTCTTGAAATGTCTCACAGTTAAGCATAAGACTACATTAGTGTAGGAGTACAACAACATTTCTGGGGCTTTAAGCAGCATGAGTTTTTTTCAACTTGTAATGTCTTACAAGCTCATCAACACTTTTATATTGTATAATTAGTGTATATATTACAGACACTGTTTAAATTATATGGTATACACATGGCCATTATTACAGTTTATGTAGGCAACTCATGCACAGCGTCTGTCCTATTCAGAGGTCCCCCTAATGAAAGAGAAGAGATTTGTTTGCTCGTTGGCTGTCACAGGTGGGGAAGCTTTAGTCAATCTTGAACGCTGTCAGCAGAATATTACACACACCCCAGGAACACCACACCCAACATGGCATAAAGGTCTGCAGTTAACAGGAGATTCCAGGGTTTTAGCACAGCATAAGTGAGCTAGACTGGAGGAGGTGGAGGTAAAACAGCGGGATATGGAATAATTTAAGAAAATTGCAGGAAGTAGCCTGGGCAGCAGCAGAAATACTGAAGAAGAGTTGGCTGCAGCTGACCAAGAGGAAACCTACCCACCAGTTTCAGTTTGTGTGTGTCCTACAAACTTTTGGCCAGAATCCTGGACTAGTCAGTCATAAGACTACCAGGGACTTTGCAAACCTCAAAATTGAATTTATTTTGTTGTTGTTTTTTTATGAACCCAGGAACTCATTTCAATGTGTTCCAGAAGAACAAGTTTAAATTTGTGGGCTTTGCTTTATTTTACTATAGTCTTTTAATACATGTATATTATAAGTATGTATGGTTTTAGATTTTTGCTGACTTTAAAACTGTAACTGTTTACATAACAAGACCAAAAAGAGCTAGCCAAAGGGAGAGCCAGATTTAGAGTGGGTCTGAGAAATCAAACGCAAATCAAACCTTCAATTAATGATGA
Organism: Acanthurus lineatus; assembly: GCA_029814665.1. Lineage (NCBI taxonomy): Eukaryota > Metazoa > Chordata > Actinopteri > Acanthuriformes > Acanthuridae > Acanthurus > Acanthurus lineatus. Next base: position 9,401,601 of record JAPZDV010000023.1, on the reverse strand, counting down.
ATAAAATGTGGAAAATGTATGGAAAACAGTGTGTACTGTTTTTTTCAAAACACTGATTAAGACATCGCAAACACATTGCAGTAAATTTCAAAGAAAAACAGTATCCATTTACATTCATATAAGGAATTGTAGGAGAACTGATGTTTGCCTTTGTGCAAGGTTACCAAGTTTGGTTTTCAGAACTGTTTTTTTCTTTCATCAGGTTTTCATTAGGTCTTTGAAGATCTCATCAACTGTCCCTGCAAGATAGTTGCAATATGGCAATTAAACCAAGTTCCAGCTTATTATTGCTCACATCTCTGTGTATATCATATTTTGTCTGTTTAGCGTCATGGCCTGCAGCCCTCCTTCTCTCCCTTCCTCTCTTGTCACTCTTTCCATCCACCTCTAATAATCTCTCTCTTGGTTTCCTGAGGCATTGACCTCACCACAACACAGGCTTGTCTTCCCAACAGCTGGTGCATTAAATACTTCCGAGTTTGGACACCATGGGAGCCATGTTGAAGGATCTTTGCAGAACAATAAACAGTGTGCCTCCCTGTAAAACTGAAGCAGATTTTGTATTGTATTCCCTCACGTAAATTATTTACTGTTTGCAATAAAAGAGTTTAGTTTGAGGGACCTAACTCAAGGTCTCTATTGACGTATTGTTTCCGACTCTTAATAGGTTTTAAACTAGTCACATATTGCATTACTGAAGTTGTCTTTAAAAAATCTAGATACATGTTTTGCATAAATTAGTCTCTTCCTAAGACTATGTATTGCAGAAAACTATGCAGCAAAAAAAAAGAAGAAAAAAAAGATGCCACAGGTTCTCTCTCTTGGCATTATGTTAAATCACCAGAGCAAACATTGATGTTGTCTGGCCCAGGAGGACGCAGATGTGGGGAAACTGTGTGCCAGAAGGAACATGGGGGTATGACAGTAAGGTGTATAAATAAGATGGCAGCAGGCAATGGACCAAGAGATCTCTTGAGCTCTAGCAGGCAAACAAAGGCATCAAAGTGCTACCAGTGAGGCTCTGATTTTGAATGGGGTGCTGCTCATGCTACGCCTGCAGTGTAGGTACTGTAAGTTTAGCATTTTTATGAATAGGACTGGACAAATATACAGTTAAGGAGCTTTGAAAACCTTCATAATGTCTTGATTTCTTTACAGTAATCATCCATGGCATAGTTTTGACCTTTAAATGTTGTGGCATAAATTGGTTCATATTTAATAGAATTGATATCTCAGAGATCCTCTATTTTTTATCATGTTGATTCATCGTGGCAAAATCTGTTGAACATGTTTCATTTGATGCGACACCTTTTTTGTTTGTTTTTTTATTATTTCTATTTTTCTAAAAAGGGCCTAATTATTTCCATAGGCTGTAACAAGTTGCAGATCTTTATAAATGAAGCTAGTTACATGCCAAGCTCCATGTACCATCCAACCTGCAATCATGAGGTGTTATCTGTGTCCTGAAAAATGTCTCACCTCATGAACCAGCTGTTCAAGGCTCATTCCCGACTCAAAGCAGAGACCAAGCACAACTAATGTGAAATGGATAGAAGCCTGTAATTGTGAGCCACGTTCCAGCTGGCATCCTGCCCTGGAAGAAGACACATCCCCCGCCTCTGTTTGGGTCCTTAACCAGATCTGCCTGTTTCCCCTCCGTACATAGCTACAGATCTGCCTGTTTCCCTTCTGCACATAGCTAAACGTTTAACCCCTTCAGAGACTTTTCTGTCAAAAAGAAAATTCTGGGCTTTGCTAGCACTGCAGTGGCGCCACTCCAGGCAGGATCAGTGGCTGTCGCTCATGCTCATAGATCAGGAAGAACTAAGGCCTGTCACTCTGTGATGGCAGAGGAGCTCTAGGGGACGGGGAGCACATTGACACAGGGGAAGGTTCTCTTTTTTTTTAAACCACAAACCCGCAAATCAAATTGTAAGACTTCTGCTCTCTGCATGTGTCCTTGTAAAGACCCTTTTTTTCCTTCCAACTACAGTTTTTATTATTATTTTTTTAATATTACAAGGACATTTAAATTTTAATATATATCCATGCTCTGTTTCCAGAATTGAGGTTGCCCCTTTTTCAATTTTATGGAGGATACATCTTAATAAATCTACACTAATTGGGCAATTATTTGTTACTTATATCTTGTAAGAAAAAAAATAAGTGTAATATAAAAGAAATAGAAGGCTTAGTTTATTAATTCTTCAGTACGGTAACTCTCTTCTGTTGGTTTGAGCACTGAGTTGATGTCAGTGGACTCTGCTGTATTTCCAACAGCAACAACCATGCTAGTTTGTATCGTTTTCTGCTATTTTCAGTGTCAGTTATTTATTAAAAATCCATTGGTTCATGTATGTACAGTATGTTTAGATGGATGGATGTACAGATCAGAGACTTGATGTATGCATTCTGAGACTTTTTTTTCGCACTATACATGTAACAAATGGGGTCAGTTCTGTCATGTGTAATATGCTATCTCTCAGATATGACTGATCTGTATTTCATTTAATACTCTACTGTATAGTCTGGCTGGCAAGATAAGATGACATTACCTACAACTCAGCTTCTTCAATACAGGAACAACAGTGCCTCCTAGGGTAGCAAATAGCAGTGAATAATCTGTGCTTTCCTCTCCCTCTTTCTTTTCCATCTCTATTCCTTTGTTTCTCTTATTTTGGGGCAGAGCCTTCGGGCTTTCTGGGACAGACATGTGCAGCTTAGGTTTTGCAAATGTGTAGGAGGCTTTCAAACATCTGTAGCTGTGCAAAGTTGCACTCAGTAAAGAGAGCTTGAGGAATAGTGTTACAGTGTTGGAAGGTAAAGAAAAAGAGACAGTGAAATAAGCTTTGAGTAAGAGAGAAGTATTGAGACAGAAAGGGAAAAAAGCAGTCATCCAAGGAATAAGAGCTTCTTTTTCTTTTAACTTCACCAAGAGTTCATTGAGCAACACAAAAGAACACAAATAAAGGCCAGCCTGCCAATCATCTTAAGATGATAAGTGTTTAAAAGTGAAGCAGTGTAAGCACACTGTGTGGAAACCAAGCCTACATAGGCCTCAACTTATTCTGCATACTTTGTTTCTCACAGGGATGCTCAATGCTGCAGGTACTTTGTTTTCATCAGTGTTATCATTTTTCTCTCCTTTCAGTTATAACACTGACATCAAAAATAAATATTCTTCTCTATCACAGGTATCCAAATAATAATAAAAAAATCACAGCTGACATGACAGCAAGCAGGTGTTCAATCTAATCTTGGACTTTCTCTTACTTTTTTTCCTCTTGTATAGTCACTGTAAATAAGTTCACATCTTTGCTTTTGGGACTTCATGAAGGCAGTAAAGGTCAATTAGGTTCTTCATTTGAGTTCAAGTTGCCTTTTGAGTGGGTTGTTTTTAGAGTTTGAAACTCAAACTGCACCACCCACAACACCACCACTCACACTGCCAAATCTTGCAGGTCCGTCTCTTGCCCAGAAAGTATTTTTTTGTGGGGCTTAGCAGTTCCACAAAAGTCTCCTTTCATTTTCTGACAGTGAATATCCCCATTTGGTGTTAGTTTCTGCATTCTTACCGGGAACAGTCTGGTTGTTGGCTGCTCTCACCTCCAGAAATGCTAAAAGATTTCCAGAATATGTGATCCGAGCCATCTTTCATTGCCTTTCCAAACTCCTCCCTCATGGGGGGCTTTTGCTTCAAATCTGCAGAGAAGACAGCTCCTCTCACTCAGTGTCAACAAGCAGCACCTTGGGTTGCCACCTTGGCAGGAGCTGGCCTCAGTATGCTGCAGCGGCCCATCTGACCCTATTTTTTGTCTTTTGGCTCTTGTTCTCTGGACTTTTCCTGACTTCTGATCTTTTCTTTTTTGCTTTAATGTTCACTTTCCATTATCAGCTTTAACCACGTGCAGGAGACCGACAGTGGCAATTTCAACAATTTATTGGTATGGATCCTCATGGAAGAGTGATAATATATGCATAATAACTTTCATAATAACTTGTATTGTTTTTTTATTAAATTATTTTAAAAAATTCTTATCTTTTATAAAAAGATAAGCTCACAACAGAGTTACAGAGAAATTTCATTTTATATATATTTTTATATTTCCAATTTTCTATAGATATAATACCTTAACATGAGTTCTTAAGGTGATGACTATGGTTTGGTAAAAGTTTTTTGTATTGTGTAGGTCCTATTGTCAACTTAAGATGCTTTTGTTTAAATCTGTGATCCTAAGCCATGCATCTGATCCACGTGTTTTAAAATTCCATACCAGTTCTGTAACACATGCAGACAGAGCATAAATCACAGAAGAAAATGTGAACACAGTGAAAAGTGCTAAGCAGACTGGCTGTGAGAAAAAAAAATACTCTTAGCCATGTGTGAAAAAATGTTCAATGCTCTGAAATAACTGTCTGTTTTGTAAAAGAGAACCTCACTCTGAGTTGTGTAAGAAGACGAGAGGCAAACTACTCAAGGAGAAAATAGAACTTATGCAAGGCAAAGAGGTTGTGTGTGTTTGATGTTTGAGGCATATGAGTGAATGCTGCAAGGAGAAGCTGTGCTGACAGGTATGTATCCTATTTAGCACATGACGAAATGAGATGATGCAGATGATCAGATGGGCGGTGATTAGGGTCAGAAGCAATCATTCACCAGCGCTTTGATCTGTTCATGAAGAACAACTTGTGGATGAAAGGAAATGTGCATGCTTACAGATAAACAAGGCTTTATGTTTTTCTTTAGCATGCAAATGCTGCACACATTTTTATTTCCTGTATAAAAATGTTTAGGACAGCTAAATCACCAAACCTTTTGATGGGCTCCACTTTAAAAGGATGTGTTATTCCTTTGATCAACAGAAATGTAAACCTTGGTACAACAATTTCTAAGATGATAAATAATGACATTATGTAGTGCAGTAGTTTTTAATCACAATATAAAAGTACTTTAATCAAGTCTGAGGTTTGGTCAAGGGCACCTAAAATAAAATAGTGTGTTTATTCTTTGTTCAAGTTTAAAAAACAGTGGTTACCTTTGTGTCATTTTTGAATCATTTTCAGCATAAAGAAGCCATATAATTTAATTATAAAAAAAGTGAATTTCTCTCTTTTTTGCTGCTTCCAAGATTCACCCTTATCAGTTCTCACCAAATGCCAAGAACACCTGGAAAACATTGTAAAAAATGTGTAGGCAACGCCTATCACCAGAAGAAAAAGCTTGTATGGCTACCCTGCAGGCAAGTGTTATTGTTGTGGGGAAGATAAGGATGGAGGGGAGTAGACGGAGTGTTGTGTTTGAACTTCAGATAGGCTAGCCACAGCCATGACTTAATTCTCTTTTCGGTCTCAGTCCTGCACTTACTGACCTTTCTTTCTAGTCCCTTTTTCTCAAGCTCAGTATTTGTCAAAGGCCTGGTTGGTGTGACCCGTTTCCCAGGGTGATAAAATCAAAATAATTCCATTAAAGGACACTGCTGCTGCCTGCACCCCAAAGCATTTCCTCATGTTCAATAAAGTTTATATAAAGCATTAAAAAAAATAAAGCATCAACCATATATGCATATATTGTGTTCATGTTTAGGTATTTGTCTGCATATCATCAGAGCAAATGAATCTTGTTTGCTGATGTGATGTTTCTCAAACAGAATTGTATTAAAATTTAAAATGAGTTCTACAAAGAAATGTGGAAAAGAGTCATATGTTTGTTTGTGAATGTGTGCACGGTGTGCACTGAAGTGTTTCTGGCCCCTGGTTCCCTTAGGTGCCTGCCCTCCACCGTCTTGTCCCCTGTAAACACACGAGGGCAGATGGAAGGCGGTGTGTGTGGGGGGATTGGGGTAGGAGAAGGAGAGGGTAATGTACATTGCATTATTTATCCGTTCTCATCCATGTCAATGCTTTGTGCTCATTTCCTTGTGACATTTCAAAGGTTGAGGGGAAAAAAAAGCAACAATACAATGTAATGGAGAGAAAGACCTTCAGCACAGCACAATAGAGCTGAAAGAAGCGTGACGGATGAAGCAAATGCCTCGATTAACACTCAGCTTCCTCTCTTGCTACCTATCTGTGCAGCTTAGCGTGCTGATCACATGAACAAGAGATGGGGAACACAACAGCAAACCACGACTGCTAAATTGCACAAGATCCTCTTAATTATATGGGGGGGATATATGTTGAATCTGCTCTCATCCTCCTCATCCCATCTTCACAGGCCTCTCTTTCATCTGTCAAGTCTAATGAACAGATGTTGCTCAGCTGTTGGAGTCAACATGATGGACTGAGTCGCTGGCAGGCACATCCTTCTGCTGAGAGAAAGTGAGAGGGGTCATCTGGACGGCGAACAGCATGCCAGGGTGCCTTGACTCTTCTGTGTTTCTCACCTTCTTCCTTCCTCATCGCTGCGCTCATCTCTGACATTCAGGCGTCTTTCCACCCTGGGCCCCGCCCTCAGCACTCTGCTACCCACTGTCCTGTCCATCTGAGCCCTTGTCAGCCATTCTGTTCGACTGATCACTTACCTGTAGTGTGCCCTTGTTCACAAGTGAAGGCAGCAGCCTGTCAAAAAGGTCAAAATATTTATAATAAGGTCAGCAGGCCTCTGAGAGGCCTAAAAGGGAGAAAAGGGGAGGAACAGCAGTAGGAGGGATGTGATTGAATGAAGGTTACATGAAAAGTCACTCAGTATCTTTGTGTGAAATCTCACAGGCTTCTCCATTAAACCCATTTGCTTCCAGTGTATGATTCCAACATCAGTCTATTTCTAATTCACATAGTGGGATTAAGGGAGCATCAATTTATTTTGTCTTATAATTTTGAATTAAACTGTGTTTTATTTTCAGTAAATGGGTTATTCACATATGCTGGCAACATAAACACTTTTTGTGAAGATTTGTTGCATACATTGGCACATTGTTGCATCTTCCACTGTTGTTAAATCATCAATTGTTTCTGTCTTTTAAAGCTGCAATTTTTATCCCTCATTTACAATTAACAAACATACTGTCATGATCCGCTTATTCAGTTAATTCTTAAGTTGTGTGTCAAGTTTACTTTTGTATGTATCCTTGTTTCATTGTTTCCTGTTTAATTTTGGTAAATCGTGTTCTGTCTTGTTGCCCATGTCCTGTCAAGTTTCCCTCCTTTTGTAATTACCTGCCCTGCCCTTATGTCCTTCACCTGTGTTTATTGTCCCACCTGTGTCTCATCACCTTAGGCTTTGTCCACACGTAGCCAGGTATCTCACAAAGATATTTTTCTACGATTTGGCCTGTCATCCACACGAAAATGCAGATTTACGGCATTAAAAACGATGGTTTTTAAAAACTCCGACCAAAGTGAAGATTCGCGAATTCTCCGTTTATGCGTCTGCATGTGGACATTAATAACCGGGGTTTTGCGTTTCCAAACGTCACTGCCTGCGACAAAATATGTTCTTACGTCACATATGCGACCTGTGTTTACATTGGAAACAGTATGGATGCAACCACAAGGGTTTTGGCGCTGTTTCTTGTCCAGGTGCTTTTTTCTTGCTTGTTTATACAAGCCCAGATTCTGCTCCACATTCAAGAACAGAGACAAAGGACGACGTTAAGGCCAGATATTTTCCACCACCTCAAGAGATGGAAGCTTACTCTGATTGGATAGGATTTGGGGAACTACTGCCACCTAACGGTCTGGCATTCTCATGAATGTGCTTAAAAACGCACTTATGCGGTTAGGTGTGGATGATTTTCTTTCTAAAAACGAGGTGGTGTGTATGCAAGTTTTTTTCTAGACGGAGGGGAAAGGATATTCGGTTTTACAAAAACCCTGCTACATGTAGACAAGGCCTAAGAGTGACCCACCGGTGCTGGGGAGTGAGTCCCCACCGGTATTGCAGGAACAGTTAACACCACCCTTAAGGCGCTCTATTAGAGAGAGGCGCCCTCCTGATTATTATAGGCCGTAAAAAAAAAACAACAAAAAAAAAAACACTGGTTTATCAGCTCTGCAGAGAATACTACTGTTGATTAAATTTAGTTGCTAAAAATTATTCTAAATAGCTAGATACAGATTTATGTGTATTGCATTTAGAGTTGTGTTAAAGTTTAAAAATTTAAAATAAATCCCACATTTAAGTTACCATTTAAGAGTTAAATTGAAGTTGTGTTTAACTTAAAAAGTTGAGTAAAATGTCTCTTATGTACAATGTGATTAATTGTCTAATTTTCTCTTTCAGTGAGTGTGGTCTGCAGACCTGAGAAGGGGGGGATGTAGTATCCTGAGACTTCTTGTATTAGCTAGAGGGAGCTCTAGGCTGCAGGTGGGGGTTACCTGGCAGGAAGTCTATATATAGAAGAATGCTGTCATGTGATCTCTCTCTCTGTATGTGCTGCATACCATGTGCCAGTAAAAGCCAAGTAAGCTATTTTTGGTGTCCTGCGTCTTCCTTGATCTTTCTGGGGTCACAATGTTATAGCCTAAGATTGGCTAAGTTACTAAAAAAATATCAGGTGACTTTTCAGGTGAAAACTATTTGGATTAAAAACTTTATTGCACACACTTCAAAAATGAGAGACAATGATGGCAAGAAAGATAATTACACTGGGAAAACATGAGAGGGAGCACAGAAAACTGTAAAACTATAACTATGATAACTCAAAAACAGTACAAGATCGCTATAACATGTAAATACAAGACTTAAAGATCAAAGTCTTGTGACTTATTCAAAATTTGAATGGAGTCTGTAGCTAAAACTATGTTGGCCCAGTCGAAGCTCAAACAGGTGTGGCTTTGATTGATTTCTCCATTGGATTGAATGTTAGAAAAAGCTGCTCAGAGCAACATACTACTGGCTTTGTACAGGCACAGTAAGGAGGGATGACAGGCAGACATCACAGGTTACAGTGGTTTAAGATGGCGATGTTGGTGCTAGGAAATACATAAGGGAACATTGTTTTTTTCTTTTATATGTTGACATTTTTAATCTACGCCAGGTCATTGTTGAATAGAGGGGACTTTGATTTAGCACATAAATGAACTTGATTCACTGCCTGATTTCCACTTTCAAGCTGTAAGTGCAGATATGTTCTGGCCTGCCTGCATGAGAGAAAGAAGGCACATACTGCGATTGGGTGTCACTGTGGCCCAAGTGCAAGCAGTCGGCTGTGCCTGGGGTGAGTTGCCACCGGCTCGGAGGTGTCCCTGAGGTGCAAGGGCCCGTCCAACACAGCTTGTAGCTTTTATTATTATTGTTATTATTATTATTATTATTATTATTATTATTATTATTATTATTATTATTATATTGTAACTGTTATTGTTATTGCTGTTGTTGTTGTTGTTGTTGTTGTTTTCATTTTCTACCCAACGTATTGCATTTTTGTGGTTGCAATATGCCCAAAAACTCATTAAAGTTGGTCAGCATTTCTGACCTGGTAAAAAAATTTGTATTGAGATGTTTTCAGAAATGGGCGTGGCAAAGAGCTCCACAGCCGCCCCAGGACCAGTTTCACCTAAAATTATGAAGTTCAGGTAGACATGTCTATTATGTTCAGAAAGCACAAAAAATCCTCTGGGATCCTTCCCCTTAACCAACAGGAAGTCTGCCATTTTGAACTTTGTGGTCATTTTTGCCATTTTCACACCCTTCATACTTTTGCAAACTTGTTCTACAGGACTGATCTGATTCATTTCAAATTTTGGATATCCTATCTTCACACCTTTTAAAAAAAGTTGAAAAACTATCAAAGGTTCGTGCAAAACTTTTACATTTTTCTGGTGTTGGAAAGTGAGTTGTTATAACTTTGGTGTATGTCATCCAATCTGCCCCAAACTTCAAAGGTTTCATGCAGGTACCACCCTGAACACATCTATATGACAATATTCCCTCGTCTACATAATGCCACCTATTGGTTACAGGAATTTTTTTGTTGTTGTTTTTTTTACTTTTATACACTCTACACAATTCAACTGATAAACTTAAATTTGTGTCTGTTTGATTGTCTGGGTCAACTGTGGCTCTTCCTGGGCGCCAGGGTACAGGGGCCCACTTAATGCTGCTTGCAGCTTTAATTATTATTATTATTATTATTATTATTATTATTATTATTATTATTATTATTATCCCAATTATAAGGGTTCAAACCTAGTGTTGTGTTTTTCAGAT
>JAPZDV010000023.1:9358892-9386535 GCA_029814665.1 Acanthurus lineatus | reverse complement strand
ACACTGCTCTTCCATGGGACCAGCAAACGCAACCTGCACTGTGTTGTTGCCGAGAAGGCAAAAGATCCTCATGTAGAAGTGCCAGCTGTCATCCAAGAGGTGCAAAGAATGGAGCAGACTTTGTTTGATAAAATGAAGAATGTTATGCACACAGACTACAACACTGCAAGAAACTCGAGAAGGGTTATGAGGATTGGAAAGAGTAACCAGAGCCTCCATCAACATTGTGGTGAGTAGAAAATGGGTGAGATATGAATTTTGGTTGAACTGTCCCTTTAAGTCTTTTCTGAATTATTTTCTTTGACCTTAATTTTTAATGCAGTATCCCACAAACAGTGGCAGGTCAGTAGCAGTGCCTGTGTCAAATATAGGGTGGATACCCCAACTTGTGCCCACTGGGCCCCAACCCAATATGAAGTTCCACAATCACCGGCAGGTTACTGTCATTGTCCTGGCTGCTGTCAGTAGCCTCTCTCAAATTTGAGATGATTTGGAGGGATCAGGTTGATGTGGATCGAGGAGGTGGATTGAGGTGATCGACCAGAGTGGTTGTTTCTCGCAGCAGCATGTCCACCACCATTGCTATACACTGCCACTTTAGGGTTCACACCTTAGGCTGTATTTGAACTAGGTGGTAACACTCTATCTAAAGACCTGCCTTGATGGGCTGGCTAACAGATTTCATTTTCATTTGAATTAAGTCCCAAAAGGAGCTCCACGAACATGAACATTTGAATGTAAAGGTTTAACCCTTTGAAAAGGATATTTCAAGGTCTGTTCCTATTTAAATTTTCACATGGTTAAAAATTTGCCTGTATTTCAATTTGTCCCTTAAAGACCATGATGACATGAAAATCTAAATGCAGTAAGATAAGAGACAGTTTTGCTTATTTAATTTTTATATTTTCTTCCAAAGCCCCCTCTAAGCTTCAAAAGGGCAAAGTTTCAACAATCCTGAAAATGTCAGGGTGAAAAAATAATATCACACAGAGGTGAAAATGAGAGGTACTGGAGTAAATAGTAAGGGAAGGGATATAATCATAATCTAATACAGAATTACTAACAATCATAAACATCAAAAAACTGTTTGTCCTTACTCTCTGTCATGTCTATACCAAGTCTTGTCACAGCAGACACATCAGGAAATTACATGTGTAACTAAGAAAAGTAACGACTTTCTTGACTAACTGATTGCCAGATGAAACTGCTCTGCATTCAGCCAAAAAAAAGGACATGACTTGGATCTATATGCATACATATGATGTGGAGACAGTTTATTAGAATGATGTTACAGATTAGGCTGGTATTGTAATATTGTGTGAATTAAGGGAATTACTCAAATTAGTAAGTAAGTAATTTTTTTTTAATTTTCAGTCCCAGTGTGTCATGATTTGTTCTTAGTGTGCAAAACAGTATATCTATGTCGATTGTTGTTTATGTATCATTTGATGTGAATAGAAGCTGTGCAGCATCTCTTTGCGATTGGTTTGTATTGTAAGAAGTCTCTACTAGTGAGCAACCATGTGCGAGACCAGGGTTAGTCACACTGATACTAACACAGCTAAAGCTTGGCATACACTTTGCATTTATTGTTTTGTTCAGGTAAAACTCCAATAAAGATTATTTAAAAAAACTTCAATGGAAATTAAGAAAAAATGGACTGATATTGAGCCATTAATGGCTGTAAACTGCAAATAGTATGGTCTGTACTAAATGATTATTATAGCATATATTATAGCAAATTGTAACTGTTTTTGCAACAATACATCTTAATTTGAAATATTTCACATTGTTATTAAAACAAACTGGTGTTACGACCTCTGTCAAACTGCACAGTAAGTATCACTTTAATTTGACTGAAATTCAGTTGTATTTTGAAATTAGCCAGTCACAACTAGTTCAGGGCTTAAATTGGGTCAAGTCTACTAAACCAATAAAATGCTACCATTATAGTAATCAGTAATACCTGTGTTACGCTGCTTTGTCTGCTAAAGTTGAGAGAAAATTAAACTTAATTCATTAGGTGAGCAGAGTCATAACTCCAATGGGATGTTCATATTCAATTACCAATGGTTAATTGAAAACGGAATGTAGGCAGGCCCCAATGCAGCGCCAGTGTTATTGTGAGAGATGCGTTTTAATCAGGCTTTGGCAGCCCCTTTGTTTCTTAAATGTGAGTTGGACAGTAGTCTTCCAGCTAATAAAAATTACTTCAAACACAAGGAGGTTATAAAATTTTTAACAAAATAATTCATTACAACTGTACAAACACAGATGAAATAGAATATATAACCGTAATAACTCTAATATTCCGATAACATGTTCTCCTGCTTTCTCCCTCGGTGCAGGTATATTTCAGCAATTCTTGTGATTCACAGTGAACAAAGATTGAGACATTGGACACAAATCACTTAAGCCCCTTTGAATTCAGTAGAATGAAGACCGACAAAGTCTAAGCATGTTTCAGAGGTTAGGTTAATATCACTGTCCCATCCACTACTTTGTCATTTTGTGTGACTTTTCTGATCTACATTAAATTCTGTGTACATTAAATATGAAAGTGTTAAACTTTTAATGAAAAAACTCATTAAAATTGGGGTTATTTTCAGAAATATCCCTGTTGGCTTCGACACAGCAGACTGAAACCTCTTTTCAATTACCATGTAGCCCCGAAGAGACAGACAGCTTTTGAGGCCCTCTCTGAAGCCACATCATTAAAATGTAATGAGAGGCTGTCCAATTGAACTCCTGATTCATACCAGGACACTCAGCCAATGTCCCTGTCATGGTGAATGATATCGTGCACACAATGAGTGAATATTGGTATTTAGATATCATTAAACTACGCTTAAGTTGGTCCTAGAAAACATTTGAATCTACCCACATCATTTGGAGATTATTTAGAATTTTGAATCCTGAATAGTTGAATACTGATTTTTTTTTCAGAGGCCAGACATGCTAATGATCATTATTGTAGCTGAGTCCCTTATTAGATTATAATTGTTTGACAACTTTAAATACAGTAAGGCAGTAGAACTGACCCATCACTATATACTTTGAATCAGCTTATAAATGAAAATACTTGTTAAAAAAAATCTTAAAAGATATGTCTGTATTTTTATGTCTTTAAGTGCCAGACGTATCTTTTAAGATTGTCTGGCACTTAAACCTTTAGCCAAGTGTAAATGCTCATCATTTGAGTTGTCATATGACACTAAGTGTAAATGTTGTTAATTCTCTCTAAAAATTCAGATGAAAGAAGCACCTCACTTGGTTGATAGTTGGTGTTGTAAATGTGTTCCGTACTTAAATGTTCTTTAAGACAGTGTACATTCATTTTCAGGCGAATTGCTGATTGCTCAACCTCAGGAGCTTTCCTACTTGTGCTGAACTATGTCTTTGTTAGACCTTGTTAGGCAACATTTGTAACTATCCCTGTAAATTGAAAACCTATATGTTTTCAGATCTGATGCTCCCTTCTTGATGACATGGCATTGGCAAACTAATCACCCCAACTTTCCACTTTTGACTTTGACACTCTGTAATCACACTTCACTTCTTTCTTTGTTCCCATCATAACATCCACAGCAGCAGGAGGGCTTTTTCAATTGGAGTGTGAACGTGATGTATTGGGGCATTTGCCAAAATAATCTGTGCTGTTGGTTTTCTTTAAAGGAAAGTCTTCAACATACCATGCTTTTTCTCAAATAGTTATTTTTTCCTTTTTATTAGCGATCATTCCATCTCCTGCAAGTTGTTCAGACCCAACATGCCCTGATATGCTGGATCACTGTGGGCTCAGATCAGACTGCGGCTCATCCAATTCTGTCCTTTTCACTGTGCCCATATTACCATATATTAATCAAACTATAATTATTAGGCTTTATATGTGTGCATTTTATAGTGCTTTACATCAATTTTATGTGCACTGCACGCATATTGTTCACGTATATTACATGTGACAGTAGAGTTGACCTTGCAGAACATCAGTGAGATAATGAGGTGTGGGAAGCTCCCAGTTCCCCAACGTTTTGAGAAGGGCTTCTTCTAAAGGACTCAAAGTAGATAACCACAAGCAATGAGTCAATTTGGTAAATGTAAAAAATGTTAAAAAATTATTACTGCATTTAAATCAAAGTTCTGAAATCTCTGTGCAAGAGTGCGTGTGAATGTCTTGAACTTCTAGTCACAACAGCTCTTTAACAACCTTTGAATGCCATGCATTGCTTTTTCAAAAAATGTAACAGCAAGAGAGGAGGAGTGCACTAACTGACTCACGTTTGTTCCCTTTAGCATTCTGTGGCCACAGATGGGCTGAAAATCTCCATTGCACAGAGTCCTCATTGGGGTTTGGCCAAAGCCTCAACAGTATGTGGACACAGTACACATAAAGAGGCTCCCAAATCCTGCAAGAGCCTTCTTTGAGACAACTAGAGCTGCACAGCAAGATCTACCCATCTTTGCCAACCTTAAGTACTTCATGGCTATTGGTGATCCATCAGCCCCCTCTTGACAAAATAACAACAGAAGAATGAACGTTTCTATTTCTTTGCAAATTCTGACTAAGTTGTTGAAGAGAACCTGATCAATTTAGCTTCAAGAAAGTTTCAAAAATGCAACAAAGCATATATGAACTAGTATGACAAAAAATATATAAAGTCATTAACAGTTAATATATGAAGACATGCAGGCTAATTTCACTTTTGCTTTGTTAATGTCGTAATTATATGAATCAATCCAACATATAACCGAACATCCCTGATTGAAGGCAGAACTGTACCTCAGCGCCCTGCAAAAAAATCAATGCACACACTGCTCCTATTTATTATAAAGGCAAAAACAGAGTCCTATTACAAGATCCCTTTGAACTGAAACATTACATCCAGGTAACCTCTATTTTAGTACCTCTTCATGTTTTGTCTATAACACATTTGAGCCGAGCAGATCTCGATTAGAAATTAATCATCTGAAGAAGATCTTAAATTCTTACAGTCTAACAGCAGTTTCAGATTTGAGATACAAGTAACAGGGTGAATGCAAGCATGGTGAAGACACGTGTGTGTTTAAAAAAGAACTCCTACCTGGAGCTGCAAAATGTCAGGCTTTGGTTTTCATGTGTAAGCACTGTAGAGACAGAAAAAAGGGTCAAAAAGAACAAAAAATTGTTTAAACCTGCAGAAGATTACCCATCCAGGCTGCAGAACTCAAACAGTCCCACCAGTATAAAGGCTTGCCAAGTATTGTGCACAGTTTATTTTTAAACATGTTCAAAAGCCAAAAGCAATATTAAAAAAGGCATGTACTAAAATGTTAAACGAGAGATTTGGGGGGTTTTAGGATAGGCATCTACAAGCAAATGCACTACTGAGATCACTATTGAGAGCACCCTTTGTGGATCTTTATAGACACGGGTAATGTAGTCTCTCATTCTGTGCTGTCCATAATATTGACTTATCAACTACACTCATCTGGTTAAACTTTGTTTTGTTTTTTTTCTATAGCTGTTATGGTTAACATGAAGACTGTGGTCATTTTTGTGTTCAAGTATTTCTTTAGTGTAACCAGCAACTTCTAGATTACATGAATTGCTAGTGTGTGTACATTACTTGTGCTCTTCAAATAAATTTAATTGCCTGTACTAAAATGAGATCAAATAAAGCAGATATAAGGCCAAATCTGCTTGTCAGCTGAAAACTTGGGACATAGAGTAACAGTTAACAGTATGAATTTAGATAAATCTATACTTCCACTACCAGCAGCACAGATGGATAATTGGAGAGAGATGTATTTTTTCTCCCTCAAAGGACACGATGATGAAATGATGAAGCTCAGAGACAGCAACCCCCCCCTCCTCCGCAAAAAAAGGCAAGAAACAGGGAGTAATAAAAATCATTTTTATGAAAATGTATAAATAGTCATAGTTAGTGAGATTACAGGGGTACAACAAAGTGTTTGCCAGACAGGGCACATACAACACAGTTTCTGTCAGCTGAAAATACTCCCTAACTTGGAAGGACAACAGGGGTCGGGATTTGGCCATCAAGAGTACAAGCTGTCAGTGTCCTCCCTTATCCTGTCCCTTGGTTCCCTCCACTAAATCCCTGAGTTAGACATCAAGGCCATTGTGATCTGATTTCATCCTATTTATCTACTTCAGCAGACCCAGTTTTTTGGATGTGGGAAAATGGTCCTGTTGTAGCTCATTTGCTTAGAAATGTAAGGATGGGGGAAAAAAGTGAGCCTTAATTTAACACATCAGGAGGGAAAAAAAACAGCTTGATAGGACAAGTCTATATTTTTTGTCTGCTTTGTTTGTTGAGTCAATTTTGTGCAATGACAAAACTCTAGTACTGTGATTTCACTGAATATTTCACGACTGCCTCATATCAATGCAAATGTGCAACTGAGAGAATGGCCCACCAGATGGGATGGAAGGTGTGAGTGTTAAAAAGTATGAAGGGGAAAAAACAATTTGAAATATGGTCATTTCTTTTCTACGAGCACCAGATGAGGGCCATCGAAGATTTAAGTATAAACCATGTCAGACAGGACGTCAGAAAGTCACAGCTGTCCCTTAACTACACAGAAAAGAAAAAAAAAGAAGATGGAGTGGGATGGGGGATTACAATGTATGAAAAGAAAACATCATGTTAAATAAATATGTGTAAAATTTAGGGATTTACATTTGCAAGAGATGATGCCAGTAAAACCAACAAAGCCATCCTTTAGTAGAGGTACCAGTTTAGCTGTAAATAAACTAATTCCCTTTATTGCTCACAGAAACACTGCACCCACATGGCCCACACACAACTCCCATAAACCTCTTACAGGAATGGATGCTTGTTTCTTTCTAATATGCATTCATTGACTATAAAAACAAAAGACCAGCCCTAGAAGAAAAGTTGTGCATTGGAAGTCCATCTGCATGTGTATCTCTACACAGACGGATTCATGCAACATCAGCAGTGTTTGTTTACCTGTTTTGTTTTTGAACAAAAAACAGAGAATCTAGACTGGTGTGATCTTTCAGTGTGATGCAAGAATGGCGGGTATGAGGAACACCAAAGTTTACACGTGTTTACTGCAAGCACAGATAAGACTTTAGTACATCAAGCATGATGCCTCCTTTTGTCCTCTGCCTCATGCTGCAGATCCAACAGAAGTCTGAAATGATGTATTTTCTTTTGGTTAGTAATTATTAAACTATCGTGGCCTATATCGAGGAAGTCCTGCTTGCTCTATCAGTCATATACATTGAATGGCCACCTCCTCCATTGGTCAAAACCATTTCTCAGCCATATTACAGAAAATATTGATCTCCAATGTAAGAATTTTCCACAGGATGAATAGCATCAGTGCATCTATGACAACATGCAGCTTTCACCTCAGGAGTCAGCAGTAGAGTAAGCTTATGGACACAGGGATGAAAAGAGGTAAATGCAGTGACCAAGTAAGTCTGTACCTCTTCAATTGTAAGTAAGATTACTTTTTATTTGGAAACACAGTGCTTAAGACAAAGTAAGACACAATATTGGAATATCTTTAGCAGTTGTTTTGAGTTTTATTCTTGGAACCAGCACAATGACTGGTATTTAAATGTCACCCTGAAAGGTTCAGGTGGGAAAAGTTAATTAGTTTTGCCCTCATAATCACATTCTCAAGTACATCATATTATTTATAGTGTGCAAATAAATCTTAGTAAATTAGGGAACAATTTTTAGAGTTAATCTCGTATGCAATTCTTACTCTGGAGCACAAACTTAATCAAATGTGGGAAATTTTTTCAATTGCAAATGAGATAACATTGTACTCTGCACTAAATTTTAATTTACCATTCTGTGACAAAATAACTAGTGCAATTCTCTTCATAATAATGCCTAACAGGCTCTTTGCAGCTTGCTTGACAAAGTCTACAACCTGACCTTGACAGTGCATCTCACAAACACATTGTTGCCCTGCATGCTGGCTCCTGTGACAACTATGTGTCAGTAGTGCGAAAGCAGAGCTGAGTGAACCTTTCAGGTCATCAAATAATAAAAAAAAAATCAAAATCAAAATCAAACTTTATTTATATAGCACTTTTCATACATAAGAAAATGCAACTCAAAGTGCTTATCCTATTTTCTCCTAATCCTATTTTGTACTGTCTTCAGATCAGTATTGCACAATTCCTTTAAGGGTTGCCAATCATAATGATTTAATCTAATGAATGATCTCAATTTAATGTTTGGAAAAATCCTGTACTTTCCTTATGATTGTGACACCAGCCTAGCTAAGAACTAACTCTGACAAAGACTGATGTGCGTTACTTTAAGACATCCCTTTTTGTTGAACATAAACACAACAGAGACTACAGCCAAAGGCGACCGGGGATTTTACATCGTCCGGGTAGTGTTAGAAATCAAAGAATCATTACAGTCATCAAGTTTCAAAGAAGCTGAGTGTAAATGCATCCAAGTAGCAATCAAGACCCTCTCAACAATATTTCATAGAAACAGTTCATGTACATGCTTGTGTTAATGGATAGCTGGTGCTAAAAGAAGTATGAATTTCCTAACAAAATGACTTCTGTGCCAATTCCAAAAGTTTTTATACCTATTAGGGATTAAGGCCACAAATATTTGTTACCAAAAAAAAATATGAATCGATAAATAAAAGAAAAAAACAGGTTTTATAATACTGGAATTAATGGTTTAAAGTTAAGGTAAGACAGTATGTTTAAACCTGAGGACAAGAAGCCTGTGGCAAACTTGGGCAAAGTGATGAGCTTTTCTAACATCAAATATTTAGCTAACTGTGACAAGTGACACTGAAAATGGAATAAATAAGTTAAGTTGGTATCTTTGAAAGATGGTAACGTAGGTGTTAAACTTGCTGCCTTCAGCATTGTGTTGTATTTTCATGGAGAAGTTGTTTTTAACTAATTTTCTTCCTCATCTGTGACAGTGATCCTTGTTGGTTTGCTCTCAGCTATCACACTGATCAGCCATTCAAGGCTTATCGTTGTTATCAAGTGTGACCAATCAAAGGAGCGACTGTATTAGGCACTGTCTTTCTCATCCCCTCTTGTAAAATCTCAGAACTTCATAAATAAGCCTCAATTGTGCCAGTGGGTGAATATGATCCATTTGGGAGCTATTGAGGGTCGAACTCATGCTTCTCACACACTAGCATTCACAGGGCTACATTTGTGCATGCAGTGTCTAAATGGTCCCTCATGAGGATGCTTTTTCACTGATTGCTGTCTTCTGAGCTTGTATCACAATCACACACCTAGTTTGTATGTACAGTTATTGATCAGCGTGGAAATGGAATACATTACCACCCCTTCTGGACTAGAGTATCTCAGACCCGAGACAAATCCCAGTCTCACAGCAGTTTATCTCCAGTAGTTGCTGAGTTATTTCAGTCTGGACCAATGTGGTGGACTGATTAAATTACAGCGGTATCCCTGAAGATGCACTACTGCTATGACTTTAAAGCAACAGCATGAGAAAACAAAACAAAGCATTTTACCATGATGAGAACTGAAAATATTCCTGATAAAAAATGAGAACTTACTGCTGGTGTTTTGCTTTGTAATGGTATTGTCTGCTGTTGTCTTTTACTTGATGGCAGCCACAAATCAGAGATAACTCAATAATATCTTATAGCTGACTGATAGCTAATTACATTCATAAGTGATTAGTGTCATATGGAAGTGCATGGGTCGAAAATGCAAAATTTGGGTAACAGCTTTTGTCAATTAATTGCTACATTAATTATATGTACCTATATAACTCATAAACAAATTCAGAAATGCAACATCTCAGTTGTTTCAAAATGCATGTGTGCATATGAGCAAGCCATTGTCAAAGGTTTTCAATACGCATTTTCACAATAACAGCAAGTTTATCTCCAACTTCCTTGGACTAATTGAAGTAGATGCTGAAGGAACTGCACAAACCATAACTGATGGACTCAAGGATTGGTAGACTGGACAACAAAGTTTGTCACAGTGTGCACAAATTTGGGCCACTGTGCTGGTATATGCAACGGCATTTTACCAAAACCACGACAACTGGTTGAGGTTAGTTTCCCATTCTGTCGACGCACACATTGTCAAGAACTGCACGAAATTCGATTACTGTAAGGCATTTGATTGCTTCTCTGTAAGATAATGCAGGTCCATTTCATAAAGTGGAGGTAAAACACTGCTATGCTGAAGAAGCTGTGGGAGGAGAATCTCATTTTTTAAAATGCGGAAGTTTTTTTTTTTTTTACAATATCATATGGTCTGTGTGGGAGCATGAAAAGCTGTTGAAAATATAACCATTGCCAGCCCCTCAAATGCAACTGGCTTGGAGTGATAACAGTCGCATATATGCATAAGTTTTTTTCAAGGTTTGCTGGCCATCAGGCCTGACACTGGCAGCATTTAAAAGACCGTACAAACAATAGGTATAAAGAATCATTTGACGATATGTCTTTGAGAAAAAAATAAATAAATAAATAATGGTGGCTGCCAGTAGTTCTTATTTACATGGTGGACTTCTCATATCTCAAATAAGTGTAGATCTCATCAGTCCTTGTTATATCAAATGGGCTAATGATCAATCCTAATTTAAGGCTAGCAAGTTTGCAACCTTGTACCTGTCCCTATCAGTGTTGTATTAGACAAGAATATTTGTCCTGCTCTAACTGTATGAAATATTCCTCATCAAGGGGTATCATGGTAGATAAACTGCTAGACTGGCATGGTTACTATTCTACTTCCTTGTAAAGAGTTACCTCTGCAGGAGAGCTAAGTCAGAATCCCTTGAGAGACACGTTCTACTGTCCAGGTGGCCAGGCAGCACTTCATGGTTGATGCTCATCTTAAAAGGGTGAATATTTGCAAATTTTTTGTGGTGAATAAAACAAAACTCTGTTTATCAGTCATTTTTATATCCAAAAGTGTCATGCATTGTGGCATCCATCCTATGCTTTTGCACATCCTCACCAATTCAAACCCTGATTTTTTTTTCTTTCTCTTTCTTCCTCTCCTCTTCAAGGGAAGCTGGCTGTTTAAATTAGTTAGAACCACAGCGTAGCAATGCTGGTGCAGTTAATGGGACCCTGCTTCTATTAGTCTGAGAATCACAACTATTTGGACAAGACACTCATCATATCAGTCACATATTTGTCTCTCAGTTCTGACGTACATTCACAATGACCCTGCAGACATTTGACCCAAAGCCAGCAGTTGACCTGGATTGGATTGGAGACAGCTATTCAGAAGCTCAACCAGGGACTAGAAGATGCATCATCATAATAATCATCAGCTGCACTGCAAGAAGGTGAGTCAAAGGGCAATGAGAATTATTGTAACAAAAATTGTCTCTTAGTACTTATCTGAGTGCCTAACTTTTTTCTATGTGTACTCCTTGTCATAAAAATAAACAGGTCAACTCGTCATTATTTTAAAACCAGCCTGCCTTGACACACTTATACCAGTTCAATGTCTGCAAAATGAAATTTTAGTGAAAATGCCCAAGTTCTGACTGAGGCAGAGATGAACTTCATAAACTTTTTTGGCCCTGACGTCAGTCTTTCAATCTTCATTTAAAACCTTGGAAAAATGAGTGATACACTAAAAACCAGAACAATGGCAAGCAGACCTATAATAAATTTAGAGCAGCCTTCACAGATGCCAAATTCTGGACACATTACAACAGTAAATACATCATGATGAGTGTCTGTGATTCATGGTACTGCTCCCATTGACTCTTCCCTCCGCTGATGGCATATCGAAGCTGAATCATACAAAAAATGCAAATAGATTATTTAAATTTTGCAGTGATAACACAAAACTAATTAATGAATGCATCAGTGCATACTAAGGAATTACCAGTGGCACTGACTGAGTAAATATATCTGGTGGCATTTGTGCCTGTGTTCTGTGTGATTTAGCATTGCCACATTCAGGGCTGTCATTTTGATTTAGAGTAAATGTTTTGGGGATGAGATTTTAGGGACAAAATTGGTGTTTTCAACTTGCTGTTACGGCAAATGAATTCAGAATAAGCATTCACAGGGCCTCTCTTGATTGGGGTGAGATAAAGGTTAAGGCTTGCCTCCAGGCAATGAATTCGACTCAATAAAGCATCCTCAAAAGTGACCGAACTCCTCATTGTATGTGTTAATTGGTTTATTCGTAAAGCTAACCCTAAAATTAACCCCAAATGAAATTATCTAGGATGCTCATTTCCTACTTTATAAACAAAGAAATTGGTCAAAAATTCAAAAGGCTTTGTCACAGTGGACATAAGAGCAACACTTTGCTGTCAGCTGCTTTTTGACTGCTGAGGCTTCTACCACGTTGTACTCGCTCCCTTTTGCAAGCACTGATGAAATTATTTCTACTTTAAAGTTTAAGTATAAGAATCCTTAAGCTTATTACACTTCCTAAAGAGTACTATAATAAATGTAATGACAGCACTTGTATATAAAAGTTTGTGGACATCCTGTATGCCTCAGCAAAAATGGTAAACTATAAATACAGAGTGTAGTATGTACAGCAGGCTTAATAAGGAATTGGAAGATAGCAGTTGAATTCCCTTAATGCTCCATTAGTGATGCTTTCAATTAGAACATGAGGTTTGGACTTCCTGGTGGCCCAATCTCATCAATTATTTGTGTACTGTCTAAAAATGCAGTCAGAGCTTTTTTAAAAATACATACTTTAAATCTAATTATCTCAGAGAAAATGCTTTAAATTTGTGGTTAGACGAATCTGTGCATTCATGTCATGGAAAAAAACCCATTAATTCCTGACATCTGACAGAGATTTTTGCATACATTTAAAAATCTAAAATTCAGTTGAAGACAACAGCAAATCTCTTTATATGCAATATAAGTTTAAGGATAAGGTTCCTTTTTGCTCCCACATCCAAGTATGTGCACACACACACACTCACACACGCACACACACACTCTTTTGGTAAAACTCTGTTTTCTCTTATCAGAAGTTTCAAGCAAAATATATCTAACAGTCAGCTTTCTCTTGGCGTGGGTGGTCGTTTTTACATCTTAAGGTTACAGACAGAATGATGCAGGTTTAGTTTCCCAAATTAACCTCCTATCAAGCTGTCAAGTAATGTGAGGCCTTTGGTTTGGCTGAGGAATATAAATTGAGCTGACTTGTCACCCTGCTGCGTTCCATTTCTTGCTCAAGAGCAGCAATTTGATGGTAAAATGTTCCAAATCCTGGTGCCAACTCAGCTCTCGGGGGAGATGCACAAATATGGGGGTAAGCTCATATCTTTGATGTCATTACATACCAAGTCAACTAAGTCAAACTCAATTATTTTTCTGATCAGGTTGAGCATCAGAATAATGTTTAAACACTTTTTTTACTGTAATTTCTCAAGAACTCAGACTCACTCTGCTCTGCTCGCATCTTCTAAGCCCTTTAGGTAACTGGCAAACCACAAATTGATTGAGATTCAATCCAACTTAGACTAAACGGCACTGAAGACTGACAAGGCAGAGGAGGTGCAGCTCACATCATTTTTCTTTTTTTTTACTTTATATGTCCCTCTCTCATTATTAAATAAATGTTGGGCTTGATCCTATCTGGTGAGAAAAGCAGACTTCAGATTTTTTTTTTAACAGCAACCCCTTCAACAGATCCTGTCTTTTTTTACAGTTTCAAACATATTCCTGGTAATGTTCTCTAGGGATTTTTTTCTCTATGACACCTAAAATAACATAAGACAGTGTGCCTAAGTTACCCAGGCAGCTAAAGGGAAGCTTTTTGAGCCAGATCACCTCTTTTGCCATTTTTACCCTTCCAGCACAGCTTGCAGCTTACAAAAGAAAATTCATATCCTCCAGGACATACCAGACATATACGTGACAAAGCCTTAAAATCCACATACTGTACACACTCAAACATCACAAAGACATTTCTACACTTTCAAACAAACACAGTCCTGCATGCGCACACATAAACACAGATGTTTGTGTGCACATACTGTATATTCACACATTCCTCTTGGGTATGTTTGACTGCTCAGCTAACCCATAAAACCCCAGCTTATCGCATCTATGAGCCTTCTGGTTCTGCAGTTCCCCCAATCCATCCCAAGGCTTCTCTGATAATCAGCCGTCTCTGTTTGGCCTGCAGTCTGGGTGAATATCCCTGGGATAGATAGAGATATGACATCCAAGCCCAGGCTTCAAGGTCTCAGTGTGCAAATACAGTGCAGCTAGAAGGAAAAAATGAGATCCACAAAAGCGGCAGTGCTGCATGTGTGAAAACACATCCAGAAGTGCACTTGTTTACTGCGAACTTAATGAGTGGCATTGGACCTTAACAAAGACCAAGATGCCCTGGCTTAGAGATCTGAGGCATGTGGGGTATAATTTGTTTTGGTCTAACACCACATGATGGCTCACTGCTATGGCCTGCCAGCTCAACCCCCTACCTCTTATGAAAAAACCAAAGGAGAGATGCATGAAGAGCATGTTGAAGTGGGGAAATCGGGCAGTGGGGGGTAAAGAGAAAGAAAATGAAACGATAAGCCACACGAGTGCAGGCTTATCCTGCACCCCGCTATAATTGAGACAGCTAATGCATTACAAAGACTTGTAATCCTAGGTGTCAGAAAGCAATTACGTGTACCTAATTACTAAATAATTAATGCAGACAGTTTAACTGAACAGACTGCAAACTTGCCTTGAACTGGGTTTTATGTTTGCCTCTTTTTAGGGTTAAGCCGGATGCCTACGAACCTTGTGACAGTGGAGATAGCCCTTAATTATGCTGTATTTTTGTAAAAGCTGTCGAAATGCACACTCATGTAAAAGACTTTTTCATCAGCTGGTTTTACAAGAAACTTTAGTCGTTGATGGGCCAAAGTGAGAAAGAACAAATTATCCTTAAGAAATGAGCACCTGGTAATTATATACCTGTCCCCAATGAGGAATGATTTATCAAAGTTAAAAGGCACCATCTAAGTCTACTGATGACAAATGCTGTCAAGGTGACTCAGAAAATAGTTCCAAAGACAATGGATTACAGCAAGGTCTATGGATTATCCTTTTAAAGATACACAACACAATTACAAACAGCCCACAACATCAAGACTCACAGGTTTGGAGTTTAACTCCTATGTAATTAAAATGGTAATATTTGTAAATTTTATTCCTGATAATATTCTTTTCTTCTGAACTTAAAAATCTAATGCATTTTAAGAAATATCTTCCTTACCAACTAGGCTTGTCCATTCCAGGTGGACCAGGTAAAAAGTTGAAATGAAGAAATAAAGCTCTGTTGTGCTCTGAGGTTTCTCCCACTACCCTTCCATTTACACTCCCCATGTACGCTCAGCCATTATCATCGCTGTCATTGGGACTGTAAAGTGAGATATCTGCTGCTCTCATTAACTGATCACATCTATCCAACAGCAACATGAGATCAGCCTATGATCTTGCTAATGTATTCTTTAAAGTTCCTTTTTAAAGATACTGTCTCTCCTTTAGGTTCATTTTCTGCTGCTGTTGGGTTCACCCCTCCACCACCCATCACCGCCAGTCTCTGCATATTCATCAGCTTCATCAGCTTCATCAGCTTCATTGGTCTCATCAGCCTATCAGTCTCAGCAGAGTCATCAGACGAAACCACCACAAGTGTCTGGACTCCATGAGGGGATTTATCCTGCTAAAGCTCAGGACAGATGCCCATTGATTACAAAATCTCCCTGCTGAGACTAAGAGCCAAAGATTTTCTAATAAAACTTAATTATCATTTATCATCTGTTATAATAAAAAAGTATTAATTTATTTTCTTTTTTGTTTGTCCTGATTGAACTAATAATTAAACATTACTGTTACATCATAGAAGCAGTTAATTTATGTTATATGGGCTCTGCATAATATTACATATTGCCTTTGTTTGCAAAAAAATAACTTTCACACAAAAACATGTTGTACTGTGTTAGTCAGAGAAAACTCCCTGACAAGAGACAAATTATTATAATATTCCATTAACATAGATCAAAAATAGACATATTATTTTAAAAATGTGAGGTGTAGTGCTGTCTTAAAGGTGTTCTAACATCAATAACAGATTTAGAGCTTATAAAAAACCCAGGTTTTACAGCCGAGGGTTCTGAGAACCTTCCTGAAGTAATGTATTATTTACTGCAGCTAATTTGTTAAGCATCTCATCTTCTCAAAATCATGTTAACAAGCAAATCAACTTAAAAGAGGAAAAGTCATTATGTTTCAAGCTTATTCTTTAGAGATTCTTGGAGCATCTAAAACACAGCATTAGGGTTAACAAATGTTGGCAATTTTCCTGTATTTTGGGAAACACAAATAAAGTTATTTGACCCCCACTCTATGAGCCATAGTCTCTAAGGCAGGTATCAAAAAACAAGCAAAAAAAACAAAAAACACTTAACACTCAAATATCATTATTAAGTGATAAGATAATTATCACAAACAATACAGTCATTGTGAATCATTATGTGTAGTGATTCATGCAGAACACTGGGAATAGGCTTGTATTTAAAAAAAAAAAGTGTGTTTAATTCAAAGAATACATGTCCTGGTTTATTTTTACTACTATGTATTAATTTGTCTACAGTGTATATTTATAAATTAGCTGAGTTCTTTTCTGAGGAAAGCTTCATCGACCGTCTACTCAATTACAAAGCTGTCGGTATATTATGGTGGGACAGTGCTGCTTTACAGGGGGTGAAAGGAGCCAATGAGATTGGCCGTGAGTGCTACAACCCCTAACACACCCACATATAATGTATGATAATGGATTCTTTTTCATCCCACCCCATTGCCACAGTACAGTTGACTGTACTTTGCACATTGCACCTTGATTCATTAAAACAGAGCCCTCAAAGTCAAGAGAAGAGGATGTAAATCATATAAAACATGGGAAAAGTACAAGTGGGAACACTTAAAAGGAAAGAAAAAAATGCTTGAACATGACAAGGATGTTGGGACAGGTTGGTTTGACCTTAGGATTAATTTCATACTATATTAACTGTTACTGTTAAAAGTCCAACCTATGCATAATAATAGCTCTCCAGCTTAACTCCACCTAGCCAAAATGTCAGGCTCAACACACTGTGACACTCTATGTGTAATTTGTATGATCCTGACAGCCTTTTTTGGTAACCCTTCCTTCCCTTGGAGACTTTGCAGGTAGAACATATCCCGTAGAAAACCGTCCTTACTGTACTTTATGCTAATATCACGAAAAAGAGTCATCTCCTTACCACACAGTTCAAGGAAAATTCTATATTTGATCACCTATTTTTTTCCTGTACATAATTGTATTTTTCTCTCACTTTTAATTCTCTACTCCCTTGGAAGTTTTGCCATTTAGGTCAAGGGTACTGGAGGGAGGCAAATTGCAGTGACTGCTTCATGCAGCTTGCCTCATAGTAAAGATACTTCCAATGACACAATGACTTTGTCCTATGTTTCTGTTACCGTATTAATAATCTCAGGTACATTGCAGAAGTAAGATGAATACTTTGTCTAAGTACACATTACACTGCCTATAGGGATCAAAACTCCATTATACTATAAAAAAGCTCATTGAAATATGGTATCGTGGAGATGAGAAAATGTATGAAAGAACCAATGACAAAAGAGCGTAAACAGCCAGTCCCCCGGAGTCAGTCAAGCAGGCCCTATACAGTTGCTCCAGCCATATAAATATGGCACTAACGGTCTCTGATCAGACTCTAATGGTATTCATAGTTGCCATGGGTCCTTTCCCTGAGATATTATTAAGATCATTTTTATTCATACATATCCCCCCAAATTGTCCTTGGACGAAACAGCAGATTATGGGAGGCTGCTGACCCGTGGGTTGTGAATAAACATGAAAAACAATCAGTGTTCCATTTAAAGGCAGAGTGGTGTTCAGTCCTGAGCCTCTGGGGTTAGATTGAAGAAGGGGGGGCATCAGAAGAATAATGAAATCATTAGAAATGTATTGAAGTGAGATGATGATGCTACCCTCTATCACTTCATCCAGTTTTAAGCCTCTATGTGATGTACACTATAAAATCAGAGGAGGTCATATAACTGTAAATTGTATGCAGTAATACCCTTACTACAGTCTGTTCTCATAGATTTCTAATGATCATAATTATGATATGCACAGCTTATTTTTTTTGTGTGTGTTCTCTCAGTAACAAGCTGGTACAATTTTTGCACTCATGAACCACTTATTTCATTCAGCTTGAAGCAGTTTCCAAAATGCATAAAAAGCATAACACAGTTTTGCAAGATCGTTTTTTGTGCATTTCATTCATTTTGTGCTTAAAGTATGTCCAATTTTGAAAATCTATTTTAAAAGCCAGCATACCAAAAGAGCATGCTCTGTGGTTGAGATATTTCAAAGGGATGGGAAGTATCACCATTTGGATAGACCCTCAGCTTATAACTATAAACCATGTGTTAGACCAACAATGCGGCAATATTTTTAACCATCATTTTATTCTAACATTATTATATGTTTAAAATAAATTGGTTGATAGGGGCCATATGCCAATGTGGCTCTGTGACACACGAATGCTAGCCAAACAAATATCATACTTTTCGCTTTTGTTGTTGTTGAATTTTTGTGCTTCAAATCTCCTAAAAATATTAAAATTAAAATTTCATGAAAATCTTAAAAGTTTTAAAGTGTAAGCAGATAAATGGTGCAACTGTTAGATGTTTCTATGGCTTCTCATTAAATGTAGTGTTTGAAATGGAGCTATACTGTTCACCCGGCCTCCACCTATGTCCATCAATGCTTCTTTTCTCACCTGATCTTGCTCACTCCTAATCAATGCCTCACTCTATGTATTTTATCCATTTTCCTTCACTAGGGCTGATAGCAACACAAACTACATGTGAAGGCCCAGTGGTTGTAATGATAAATTTAGTTTACTGTCCTTCCTTAAATTGTTGTACTTCAGTGGTTATTTGCAGATTATATGTTGTAGCAAACTACACCTTTAGGGCTATCATGATATTATAACAAATGGCTTGGCAAAGGGGCACCACCCTTTAAAAAGAGAAAGATTGTTTGCCACCTCAATAATTTAGTCTTGATCTGCCACTGAAGTCTTGACTTGTGTACAGCGACTGTAGTATTTACAAACACAAACCAAGTGTGTAAGTTTGCCAAACTTTCATGAACAGATTTTCCGAAATGTTTTTGAACAGGAAATCATTTAGAATTAAACAATGACCTAAGGCTTTAATGCTGCTCAGCCTCTGACAGGGATGGGTTGTCAAAGGGGTAAATTTTGAGGTAATTGGACATTTTAGTGTTTATAGAATATTATCAATAATAGACTACTATTGCCGACACTGTTACTACCAATCTACAGCATCAACACAGTTATCAATTGTTTTGCCTGTTGCCTCTCATGACGGAGGAGAGGTTGTCTGGAGTTGATGAGAACCATCCCTGAAACTTTCAGCTCAACATAGCAGCTTCAGCAATTGATATGTATCTTTCTTTAATCTGGAACTTTGAATTCTTGGGCATTTCATCATTTTTTAAATCTAATGTTGCAACTTTGGCTTGAGTCTGCTCTTTCTTTCAGCAACCAGCAGTGTTGGGCATCTCTATCACTCACCCCTGGGATGCAGAGGATGTGGTGGCATGTTTGATTGGTTTTGTTACAGTTCTGACTTTTCGAACTTTTTATGAAGTTAGAAATGATGGAACTTTACAGACTGGACCAACGTTCTTGTAGAGAGTTTTTTTTTTTCATTTTTGTTGGTCTTCCTGCCTCTCTCTTTCTTTCTCTCTCACTCTCTCTCTCTTTGACTCAATAGGTTCAGACTGCATTGCTTAGCAGGGTGTGGATTCAAAGTAGTTCAAAGTTTTTCACTCTTCCCTTTGTTGTGTTTGGACACCAACTTGGTACAGCTTTCTTGGAGAAAGTTCTTGTGTCCAGATCTGGCTGGACGTAGTCTTTCCGCATGTTAAGTATGTCTCTGCAGACTGGCCTCAGCCGATCTCTAGTGTGATGGCGGCGAGTTTGTCTCCAATGGTCAGCATCCACCCTTCTTCCAAGGATAGGGTCAAAACTTTGAATTCACATAGCCTGCTCAACTAGAGAACATGGGAGATGTGAAATCTGAGAAACTTTGTTTCCTTATATTTGTAGTCTTACAGAGGAAGGGTGTTGGTATCTGATGTTGAGGCCCAAAACATCACTCCTTCCCCTCTGAATCAACCATGTCCTATTGATTTTTTTTGTTCTAATTTCTTGTTGCTCTGTTATTAAGGAATGTTTCTGTTTTTTATGTTATGTGTTTGTTACATTATGTTTTTTTATGATGTTTTTTACACTGAATCCCCTCTGCAGGTTCAGCATAATCTGAATCATTTTAACATTTTAACTTAAATTTGCCTTATTATGGGCCACAATCAGTCTTTTGATGAGGTATGTACACGTTATAATACGATAAATAAGACAGTTAAGAAGGATTTTATTTTTATTTTATTTTGTTTTGGTGCTCGAAGCACAAATGGCCTGTTCAAAAAAGTCCCTGTGTTCCAGGGACTTTAGAAAAACTTGTAATGGAAAAATCCCATTGATGATGTGAACCGACTAACTCCTCCAAAAAAAACCCTGTCACAATTTAGTGAGATGAGCTGGTGGGGTAGTTATTAAATTTCCTTTCAGTCAGTGGTCTCATAGCTCTGAAACAGCTGTGCAAATTACAATTAAATGTGATGAATACAACTCAAAGACAGGTAGCTTTACTCAGGACGTGCCTGGATGGTTCAGAACATTATGGTATGAACACTCAGATGGAGTACAGATGGGGCATCATCTTGTATTAGGTACTTACTATAGCCATATATTGTTACGCTGTGGCAACCTTGTGTTGTTGTCAGGTGATTTAATGAAGGTAAACACATCAAACTTCTGTGCATAATGGCATAATGTGCAGCACTTCGCAGAGGCTGCAGATTTATCACCATATGAGTCCAGCTGCCTTTAGATGCTGCAGGGCTGCGTACTTTAAGTTTCAGCCACATTCATTCATAGATGCAGAGCGGTAAGGAGGTTTTCCTTGAATAAAAATATTAGGCTCATTAATGTTATTCAAACAGGTTAATAAAGACTAAGTCAGCTTCAATGTGGTCTAGCTTAAGGCTAATACTTTGACACTTGAAAAAAAATAACCTTTCTTAATAGAGAATATCATGTAATTCAATGCATCTCTCTATTTTCTGTCAAGTTTACACCAATGATTGATGATAAATCCTTTGCTCACTGCCCATGGTTCTAAAATATGTGCAAAAGAGATACAATGGAAGGTGTTTTTACTGCTTTCTCTACATCAAATTACATGCAAATATTAGGCATCTTGTACATCTCCAAGACAAAGATTAATGTCTTTTACTGTAGTTTTCAATGGCACAGTAGGTCCTTGGGGTCATGTCACATTCCCATGCCTTGGCTCTTGCTTGAACAATGCCCCTGTTGCCGATAACCTTTTTTCTTACCTTTTTTTCTGGTGCCAACATCGAGCCCAACTTTTGCTGCTTGATTTGTGCCCCCTTTGAAAATGCTCCCAAGGGATTTCCAATCCAAGTTTTAAATCCAAATGTCAAATAACTCATATAAATTTATGCCACTGTAAGACCAAAACAATAATGATCCTCCTTCAGGTTATAAACCTAAGAGATCATGGATGTCAGCAAGGGCTGGTCCTCCTGTTGTCCACAGAATAAACTCAACTCCAAACATGGTTGCAATGCTTAAAGCTACCCTGCAGCACATATCAGGGAAAAATTCTGGAATATCTGGGATTTTGCTTTACACCTACTGAATTAAGACTATGGATGTCTATCTTTTTTTTAATCAAAATTGTGCTGTTCTATATTTTTCTGTTTACCATTGTGCTTTACTATTTATTTTTTTTTGACTACATAATTGTCTTTACATCTGTCTTCTAATCTCTTTTTTGTTAATTGTTTCAAACTCAGTTCAAAGTGATGGTTATGTAATCAACTAAAAGTTAACTTTATCTTGTTCTTTCATAGTGAAAAATTGGACAGTGGATCGTCTTTTATTGGCATAAATGATTTGGTGTTCTCTCTGGCCTTCAAAGTCTGTATACGTTTGGCTTAAAGAAAGTAAGAAGCACAGACTTTTGTTCCTGGTGGAATCAAGGAGAGGGTGGATTTTGGCTTTATTGTCAACAAGAGTTTGAATCTGTCCTCTACATTTTCTGATTGAAAAAGAAAGGGATAAACAAGTGGAACGGCTGCCTGTAGGCACAAACCGTTCATGAATATCCAGAGAGAGACAAAGGCAAAACTAGCAGGAGTGGAGGGAAAGAGGTTGAGTGACAATTCAGTGGAAGAGCAAACAGAGCAAAGGGATGCAGGCAGGTGACTCTCACTCTTTGAAAGTCTGTTTCCTGCAAACAAATTGAGCTGTAGCCATGCACCTAGGTATCGTAACAAGAGGCTTTTTGTCTTTTAGATCTTGACAGTTGAGTAGAGTGTTAGGCTTAGGGCACAGAGCTGGCAGTTACCGTGTCAGGCTGTTATATATTTCCCATGCGCTTTCCAATAACATGGGAGAGACAGGAGAGGGCCTCGGTGTCAGAAGATATAGAGAAACAATGGCTGCTGAAACAACCAGCAACAGTGATAAAGGCACTCTGCCTGCATGTGCACCAACAATTCAGGCAATTAACTGTTTATCCCCACATACTTGATATGGGGGTTAAAGACAGAGGGTAAAGTGCAAGTGAGATTGTGCTTGACATCTTAGACAGTTAAATGTGTATCTTTCAATGTGCAAACACTTTCTACACAATGGGAGAAAAAACATGATTGTTCAGTAATGTATGATCACAAAATGGCACAGAAGACGTATTAGGATGTAAAAGAAAGAGCCCACCGAATTAGAGGAGAGGACTGCATGCATATCAAGACAAAAGCAAATTTATTAGTCTTTTTCATCTAAAGAGGCTTTTTACTTGCATTACTTAGGTAGGTTTGCATGAGTTGACAGGCTGTAGATATGTAGATAGTTTCTCAGATATTTAAATCTCATGGAACAATATTTAATCACTGATAATGTTATTTTGCATAAACACAATTGCAATATTCATTTTGTCCACCACCTGCTACCAGCTTTGCTTTTATACCATCTCTCTTGGGAAACAGCTATTTAAAAAGCTATTATTTTCCATGTGTTTGAATAAATGTGTTCCTTGATGTGTGTGTCTATGGAGTTGGTGGTGATGGCTGTATAACAATGTATTTTGTTTCTATTTATACACTGTCCACATTTGCATCTGTAACTCGGAATCTGCATGCAATCCTGAGGTTTGCAAATGCATGCCCAATATGCCCTTTTATTTCTGCCCCTGATGGTAATATGAGAATAACGACAGCTTGGGGGCCTGATGAAACTGACCTTGGTGTTAATGAGCTCCTCACAGGCAGGCAGCGGTCCTCTATGAACCTAAATTGACACGCCACCTCTGCATGGGCAGCACCACTTACCTGTGTCAATCTTAAGAATACTTCTCAGCTCATATCTTCCTATAGCCATTTGTTCCAGCCACACTCTCAAGGGATGCAACAGCATTCTCATCATCCTCTCTTAAGTGCTTTTCCATTTATTCCTTCTGGATGCAGCCCTATGTTTAATTTCTACTTTTTCACAGTTGTGTGCCCATGGTAAATTAATGCACTTTGTGGATTGTGTTCAACAATGAGCACAACAACTGCAAGTAATCACTTGGAGCTGGTGAATTGGATAAAACTTTTGAATGTATGATAAGCTCAGACAGAATAGTTGTTTTCAAATGAATAAAAACAACACAATTCTAATACAAAAAGCCCATTTTGGTGTTCAGCCAAGTATACTCTCAGGTAAACTTCTTTGACCCTGAGGCTTGTCAATTCCATTATGCTCCATATTTGTAATACGTCGCCTTTTATACAACCCGTAGATATATACTTCATTTGATGAGTTTTTGTGAATACCATCATAATTTTTTGCATTGCAAGCCCCTCTGATCGTCATAAAGGAGCTAACAAAGAGATTTTGTGTGCATGTTGGATCTGTTTGTGTGTGCAATTCTCATGTGTGCATGTAGATACACAAGGAGGTCTTGTGAAGTCAGTGAGGATAATTCATATTTTATGGACAGAACAAGTCAAGTGTGTAAAGTTCAACAGAAACATCAAAGAAAATGAACAGAGGCAATGACATTTTAATCGAAACAACCAACCATGTAAAAATAGCATTGTTGACAGAGACATTTCATTTATCCACAACATACTTTTTGTAACCCCAACCAGTCATTGCACAAGGGAAGAAAAATGAATGTGTTTACATGTGAAGGTCAAATATAAAGAGAAACAAGAAGAAAAGGTCTAATGTACATGAACACATGAGTACATGTATGCTGAATATTCTTAAGTACTTTCTTATGGTTACATTTCGATCAATGCAAGCCACAGTTTATATAAGACCATATAAGCTACAGCCGTATAAACTACCTGTAATAGTCGTTATCTTGCTAATTATCCAATGTATTAAACACGTCAAACAACAAAGGACATGTTTTTGAGTTTTATACAAACTCACAGCCGTAACGTAATGTAAAACTCAATGTAATTTTTTTAAATGCCAAAATTTCAATGCAAAGGGAGACTGTAATGCCTCTCAATGGTGTGTTTTATTAATTTTATTCTAATACAAAGGGATCATCATTTCACATTCAAGACATTCAAACACAGCTGCATATAATGATTATTTCATATCTTTGAAAATATCACTTTCATAAGGTGGGGAAGAGTAAGGTGCCTCTGGCTGTGAGGCGAGTTGGTCATGGGTTTTTGGACCATTCTTTGAACATCAATCACAGCCTGACACTGGGGGGAGCGTTGCTGCTCTCCACATCAGTCACTGACTCCCTCCTGCCCTTAACACTTTAGCACAGGACATGTTCACGCGCTATCAAAGTCAGAGAGCTCCAGTCTGATGACAGTAATGGCTGAAGATGGGAGTGTATATGATGAGAGAAAAAGAGAGATTCAGTCCTTGGTCAGAATTTTAATGCACACTCTACACCTTTGGTGAAGGAGGAAACTGTATATATTTCACAAGTACAATTGCATTTTTTGAACTGATGCTGTTGCATCTTCTGTTTTCAAATTCAAGTCGTTAAATATGGATAACAACACGAAAACTGCTATTAACAGTCAATCTCTGAATATTTCATTGCATAGAATAATCAATATGTGCTATTTTGTGGGGCCGGGCCTATTAAGGAGAAGAATTTGCCTTGAAAGCTGAAATTTTTGGATCAATATTGAAAATGACTTTCCATGTTTCAGTCTGTTTTAGCATCAATCTCAATTTAAAATGTCTAGCAAACACTGAATCTTTGAGGGGGCTTACACACATACTGTTGTGCTGCTTTTCTTAATATTAAGGATATTGCATACTTTTCAGAAATTAGGTTATCCATATACCTGTATATACATTCACCACAGTGTCCTTGGATACTACCTGCTATATGTTTTGTTTCCTCTTCATCTCTGACAGATGAGGTTAGGCTTAGATGAAGTGTTTACTATGGGTGCACTGCAAAGCTCTATCAGTTTCTGTATTGGTTTGAGTAACAAAAAAATATCTGTATTCATATCTTTATCCAGAATATGGTGAAAATGGGTGGGGGGAGCACACTAGACTACCAGGAGTTGTTAGTCTAGTGTGCTCATGTTCTACATCAAATGGTTTTTTGCTCCCCATGCATTTATCTGTAAGTTTAGCTCCCAACAAACTAAGGGAATATCTAACCAGTGTACCTGAGTACCAAATAGTAGAACATTGATTTGTATTTGGAACAAAACTTAACTGAGTCTGAATAAAAGCTGTGTAACTGATAAAGATCCAGATAGAAATGAATAGTTTAAATACAATCTGACATTGCTGAAATAACTGCATTGGGCTGCACTGAAAGAATTCCTTTAAAAACTGGAGGTTGTGTTTATAATAGGAAAAGGCCCAAATGATTGCAAAGATGGTCCTTCATGTACGATGAAAATAAAGAAAGCTATCGACCAGACATGGGGCTGTAATAGCTCATGGGGCCATTCACTTTCTTAAAAGGACATTCAGTTGTGAGATGGTCCATGTAAAACAATGAACTTTTTTTTTCTATTCCCTACTGAAAAAAAGGTCAAGCTTTTGTCTGCACAAATAACTGATGAAAATACGTGTAACCTTATTGAGTATGAAAAAAGCTGAATGTCTGAGCATGAAAATGAAAAGTAGGTTACACCTGCATGTTTTTAGCCTATTCGTTTACCCGTTGGAACACTGGTATCATTAACATTCCTCCTGCTTTGGCTGCCATTAATTTCTGTTCACACTGTAAAGACAACCAAAAGCCAAATACTGAGGGTAAAGTCTGAACCTGAGGGCTATGAGACTGAAGAGCTGAAGGTGAAGGGAGCACTTATTCATTGTGATTTTTTCATAGATTTGCAGACATGCACCTAGTTACATTCATAAATTTTGTGAATCAGGAAAATTTTTATTTTTTAAGTTATTCATTAGTTAATATTATATTAACAATAATTGATGTTTTAAGGTAGTAGAGACATATTTATTTGTTTGCATTCAAGGTTACAAGGTAGACTCAGTAACGTTATCAGCGCTATGTCAGATTTGTAAAATTTACAGAAATAAACTGACAAATACAGGCACACTCACATACAGAATCATCAATCTACCTACAACAACCTGTTCTACTGCTATAACCTCTATAACATATCAGAACACAGTGAGCTAAATGTTGATGAGGTAATAATGTGCTTAAATAAAGGCCTATTCATTTTAATTAATACCTTAATTAAATGAAGCTTATGACCAGACTGATCTGCAGTCAGTCGTCAACGCAAATCAATGAACACATTAATAGAGCACATAAATTTGTGAGGTGCACTCAAACTCCTACTGTCCAATTGTACATGCATTTCCCAAACATGGAGAGAGCACCAATAATGACACCAACGTCATTTTTGGGACTCTGCAATTCATAATGGCACTTAAACTGCATTACCCAGGGTGCACTACATGAGACTTGCCCCTTCTCTTTGCAGGCATTAGGTGACGGATGTGCAATGTCACATGCTAACATAAGTGAGAAAAAGCATGAGAACAAAAGAAACAACAGTAACGTTGGCCTAGCTTCAAAAAGGCACAAAGAGAACACACCCCGTAACAGAGTCTGATGATGACACAGCTCTCTGACAGCAAATTGCTTGGCTGTAAAAATATAGAATGTAGAATTTAGAATGTAGAATTTAAAATAATGAATAACTTGAAAAATAAGAAATTTAGAATGTATATGTAATGATTTGCCAATACTGGCAGCCCAATTAACAGGCCAATAGGTGAAAATGGGGAGTATCAGCCTAAAGCACTGAGTGCAGAAAAAACAACCTATTGCTCAGGTTGTGTCTGCTAAACCGAGAATCTTGATTGTTAATTTTAGAAAAAATGTGGCAAGGATACAACGCTGTCCACATTAAAAGAGCTGAGGTGGAGCAAATGAATAGTTTTAGGTCCCTGGGAATCAACAT
>JAPZDV010000023.1:9329598-9341993 GCA_029814665.1 Acanthurus lineatus | reverse complement strand
ATAAAAAATTTGGTGGGGGGGTCCTCGTCCTCATGAACATATAGTTCATGCTTATGGTCCCACATTTTAAGAATATATGTTGGATAAATCTTCACTGAAAAAATTGGAATTTGCTTTCTACAGAAATGTCAAATTTACAAAATTTGGCTAAATTGTCGTTTGTATTATTTTTGCTGTTATTAATCCTGTTGTTACACTTTAACTTACAGATGGTGGATTACTTAGTGCTTAATTGCACACTACAATAAAACTTCATTCTTTGTTACAACTAAAGGACTCAACAAGACTCAGCAGACGGCACGTGCCTTGAAAACAGGATTTAAATCAATGGAAGACCATCAAATCTAGTATGTCGGGCCTTTCATTGTCTTCTCTCACTCTCTCTTTTCTCTCTGTCTTGCAGCTTGGACATTACTAAAAAACCTAGACTGCCCCTGTGTCACTTTTTGTTGTCCATTCACAATGATAAAGTAGCTTGAGTCTGTATTTTTGTTTTCTTAGTGACCAAGCTACTAGAGTTAATCCCGTGGGATTTCAACTTAATGAACCTCATTGATTTGTTCATTGATTTGTGTTGAGACTTAGAAACAAGACTGAATGAGGTGTTTTGACACTGGAAAAATTGTGTATTATTGTAGAAGAATGGCCTTTTGGCTGTATATGCTGATTTCATGTGCATTTACAAACTTCTTCACTTCCTAAATCTTAATATATCGTATTCCTTCTTGCTAAACTGACTGACTGACTGCTATGCAATGCACCATTTACTTTATGCATTTAAAATGTGCAAAGATTAATGGTACAACTACATTTGGAATGGCATTTTAACTATATAAATCTGCACAGAGGATAATTCAGGTTACATAAATTATTTTCATTTTGTCATGTTATCTAAGAACATTTCTGTGAGATAATCAACTGAAATACACAAAACTCAGGCAGCAGTTAAGCAGCCTGGCTGGCTGCTGAAAGAGTATGTGCTGTGGCAAGTTTCACAAGACTGTTTTAATGTCAGATTATGTAGATTAATAATTAAAAGAGGGAGGAAAGTGAATGTTATAAGAACAAGACGGCTGTGACTTGTTCTGTAATGTAACCACAACAGTCAGTTTCTAGACCTAGTTAGCTGAGCTAATGCAAGGATATCTGGTGGTTTTTTTTTCAATTTCCCGATTACACAAAAGGCGGTTAAGTCAAGCAACTCTGTATTTGTGCCCAATAAAACAGTGTCTAAGTAGGCAGAAAGGTCCACATGAGCAAAAGCTGCTGACCTAGCTCAAACTCTCAAGAAGACAAAGAAAGAGTGCACAGTTTGACTCCATGTTGAAGTTTGCAGAGGTACTTCAGAGTTGCTGTGTCTCATCTGTCCTCTAGGACCGTCCTGCTGATAATTTTTATAAAAGAGAAATGCTTTTTCAACACACTGTGAGTGGTGTGCACTGTCATGTTGTAGAACTATACCATTGTGATATGGTTCGGGTCTTATGCTCCAACTTCCTCTTCAGACTCCTTAAAATGTCACCGTAGTGCACAGCATTAACAGGCTGACCATGGTGGACGTATTCACACTGGATTAAGTTGCTCTCCAGACCTAAAGCATCTTCTGTGTTCTTAAAAACAGTGGGCTCTTCCACTGTAAAGACTCTCTGAGTGGTGACCATATACTCCAATATTGTTGGCTGCAGGAACGAGCATATGCTCTTACCATATGGCCCTTGTCATCTGGATGATCCTCAACATGAAGTGTTGATCATCCAGGAGCCTTTCGATGGAGATCTGTGCAGAATTTGACATGCTATTGCTTTGCTTTGGGGTCAAGAAATCATAAATGCTCATGTACCAGTAGTCTTGGAACTCTTTGAGCGCACCTGGTATGTGTAGCAAACTGTAAAGGAGTATAATTTAATCAAACCAATTACAAAAAAGCTGCTGTTTGCAAAACTATGTATGAACTTTAATTCTTCATTCCCTCATCAGTGTTTAAAGATTGTCTTGGGTAATACTTTTTTATAGAATCCCCTTGAAGCGCTGAAACACCTTGTTTTGATTACACCTCATACAAATTCAAGGTGTTTTTAAGGTGTACAGCCTCTTTAAAAAACACTGACAATCAACATGTGAGAATTTCTGCACCTTCACTGTCACTGGAAAATTATTTCTGCTCACACCACTGGATTTGTAATTGCAAGAAGCCGGAGTGCAGCTGATACTCACTCTTTGCTTTTGATTAATGCAAGAGAGTTGTGATGTGCGGATTGATCCCAAAGTATTGATATTTACAGTCCAAACGTTTCCTGCTCTATGACTGATTCTCATATAAAAAGATCGAAAAACTAAACTCAGGAAATTGGGGTGAGTGTGTATTTTATCATAAGTTACTTGCTATCACCAGGATTGTCTAATTATACCTGGTTGATAGGAACCATTTCCACGCCTGTTAGAGTCGTGTGCACACAGTGGACAGTGACATGGCCTATTTA
Source organism: Acanthurus lineatus (assembly GCA_029814665.1). Classification (NCBI taxonomy): domain Eukaryota; kingdom Metazoa; phylum Chordata; class Actinopteri; order Acanthuriformes; family Acanthuridae; genus Acanthurus; species Acanthurus lineatus. The sequence continues at coordinate 9,339,513 of JAPZDV010000023.1, read as the reverse complement.
GAGTGAGCATCTGAAAGCAGACCTTTACATTTCCCACAAATACTAATAACTGAATATGACTGACTGTAAAGGGAGTCACATCTAGGCCTAGAGCCTACTTTTTATTTCCTTCTTCTACATACACAATACAGCGGAAAAAAAGTACCTTTGTTAATTCCTACAGAGAAATTGCTTTGCAAAATATGCAGATATGCATATAACATATGTAGTTGTCAAATTAAACTAGAAATAAAATACATAAACGCTATCAGTATCAGCCATACCAGCCTGGGTATTGGTATCAGACCGTTAAGGAGATTAATGGAATCGCACACCACGATAAAAGAGATGAGATGGCTGGCCATGTAACAGTGATATCAACAGTCCTTTAGTTGTGACCACAGCAGCTGTATCTGTCAGCCCCAAAATCCAACATCTTCTATCATGAAGCAGCAAAAGTCTATAATATAGAAGTATACACAAGATACCAGCTTTTGTGACTTCCTTTTACCTGCAGAGAGACAGCATTTTTGGGCACCAGGGGATCAAAATCAGTGACTTAGGGTCCAAAATGTTATTTAGTAAATTTGCAATAACAGGTACAAGATTGTAACTATGTAAATTAGATTTAAGTGTAAATTGAAATAAATTTAGTATGAGATTATAATTAAATATGGAAGGTGTGTATAAATTCATTTTGTTTGAGTAGACTTAACAAATATCTGGGCTGTCCCTCAAATAATTGAACAATTACTATATGTCTCAGCATTGCTAAATCCTCTGCTTAATTTTTCATATGCAGTTTCTTTCCTCTCTTTAATCAAGAGTGTGGTCTTTAAATTAAATAGAATGATGTACTGATTTCAGAATTTATAACGCTTTTCATCATGCCTAAATGCAGATATAAAGCTGCTTGGACAGATTTTTTGCGCTCCATCAGGCTTTCTCTCTCACACTTGACCTCATCTGTGCACTTATAAAACTTTTTCGCTTGGATATTTTCTTCTGCTTTCTGATTTTTTTTTTAGCCTGTTGAAATTCCCAAACCAGAATGAATGCCAGGTGTAGTGTTGACCAATTAAATGATCCTGCTTGTTCAGGGCATGTTCCCTTGATAACTCAGACCATACGGGACGGGCAGTGACTCATCCTGTGGTTCATCCATTACTACCCTCGGGGGGCTTTATAAATGTTAGTCTTTTGCTTTCCATATTATTTTTAGGATATTTCCTCACTGTGGTGTTCCTGTTTGCTGTCAGAGTTAATACCATGGTCTGGGTGAATACTTAATCTGATTGGCTGCAGGGTGTCCATTAATTCCTGATAAAGGACACCTACTAAGTAGTGCCAGTCAAACCATGTGTTCAACATTTTAAAAAAAGGGCTGGCTCAGCTTGTGTCTGCAGTGGGTAACCATGGTGGCACTATTTAAAGGCTGAAGTTGGCCTGTTTGTACTCTGGCCTGCAAATGTCTACTAGCATTGGCATTAGCTGGCTGCAGACAACTGGATATTAGAAATAAATGAATAAAATCAGGATAGAGATTGAAATGCATGCCCCTCACTGACTCACTGATACTTTGTATCATGACAGTGATAATCCTTACATCTCATTCTCTGTTAAATTTGCCATTTCACATGTCAGATAACAGTGCACCATACCATTTAGTAAGCTGAGTAGTAATAGTCAGACCCTCACTTTACCGGGGAAACAGAGCAGCATTTACAGTTTGTGAAAAACATTACGTTTTTTTATCTTGTGAATAACCGCAAGCAGGACATTACCCTTCAAAGAGGACATAGAAACTCCTCTGGCCCAATATGAAGAGGACTGGATACAACATGTCAACAGACAGACTTGCTATTTTTCCAGCAAATCCAGAAAGATGTCTCAAGTTATTCATAGTCATGGGTCCACCACTTCTAACCAGAGACAAACTGAATCATATTTTATTGAGGACATGCTTTTGCATGATTTTTCCTTTGATGTTCTTAGGTTGCCCTGCTTTGACTCTGTGATTACAAGAGTTATCTGAGGTTCCCTGTAACTTCTGCTATTGCAGCTGCTAGCTAGCTCTGTTAACTGTGCAGCTACATGACTGCACAGAGCAGCAGAGAGTGTTTGCTTTTAGATTATACCCCAGAGGCTTTGTTTAGCCATGAGGAGGTGATTTTCAAAGTCCAGGACCTAGTGGAAATGCTGATGGTGTGGAATGGACAAACAGACTTATCAGCTTAAGTGGACATCAAGAGAAAGGTAAAGGATCCTAGAGAATATTAAAGGAGAAGAAATAAAGACAGTGACAGTGACCAGTGACATTGATTATAGCCAAGTCAGCCCATTTCGACAAAGGTTTAGTCATTGAATGCTAAAGCTAGTGTTAGCATCATACTGTTTCTCGTTCAGGTTATGTTTGCTCTGGGTTGTTGTGCAGCTCCTAGGCAAATGTTGACTGTTTTTCTGTGATTTGGGGAAATAAAATTCCTGAGGTTCAGCTGTCTTCAGATGGTCTGAAACAATATAGCTGACACCACTGCAACTTTTCTCTGCACCATTCTGTCCCACTGACTTTCACAGAGATGGTCTCTTGGGCTAGCAGTGCACTGCAGCTTCCCTTGTATTTTACATAGAACAAGTTTCTACACATGAATGAACTAAACCATCAAAGGCACACACAATTATACCTATTCAGCTACCATTACTAGCGGTAAATAACCTCACTGATTTCCCAATTTCATTAGTGAGAATGTTATCATTCTAACATAGAGAGAAATGCAGCAGCCATGATAGTAAAGATGGAATCACTCAAAAGGAACGCTGGGCATAAGCACAGAACTCAGTGCGATGTGGGCTGACGGCAGCTGAAAATTGGCAAGTGACCCTTGAGACAGGTCAGTCTCAATTCACAGGCAGCAAATTGTGTGGAAGGCATTGATTAATGGGGAAGACACAACTCGTTATGGCCTTGTGGTGTCATCCTCTGCCGCCTCCTCACTATCCCCAACCCTCTTACTGCTTAAATCCAACCAGTGGCTAAAATAACAGTCCAATAATTGAACCTAGCTCGTAATTAATGGCACCACTCAGGTCTAATTTGTGAACTATCGGCTAAATTGTGAAGTATCAGCTTATAGCCTAATAGAGGGCTGTTAAAGACCAGTCAGAAATAGATGTGTGGCACAGACAGCTCACCACATGAAGTATGTCAGAGTATGTCAATGTATTATAATTGGAAAGGGATCGTGTTTGCTGTTTCTTACATTCTGGATATGTACAGTTGGAAGCCAGGATATAAAACCAGCACAGCAGCACAAAAACCTGCTGTTAGAGCAACAGCATGTTAAGATTTACTGTTATTTGCTAGTTTTTTCTGTTTATTTTGTTTTGTTTTGTTTTTGGGGGGGAGGGTTGCAACTTTGATAATTGTTTGTGATGACAGATGCTACACAGATCTGTTTCAAACTTAATTAAAGAAACCTACTTACTAATAACTATATCACAATTAGTACATTTAGTATAGTATTTTTAGAATTAGTATTCTTTAACAAAATGATTACAATAAACATTGATGTCAAAATAAAAAATAAAAAAACAAAATGAATAGAGGCACCCTTGATGATGAGCATTTTAGAAGCCTTTAGTGGTGTATCTCATGCATGACAAGATTAAAAAAAACAACAACAAAAAAAAAACACCGGCATTGGATGGAAGGGACTGACTAACCAATTAAGAAAAAACAAGACAGTAATTACCAGATGCCACAAAATGGACCATATTAACGTTTTTTATCAAGTCCTTTGAATTTTAGCAGGACAGATTTTGGAGTGATTTTAATGATTAAAATCATTTCATGATGTTTACATTGTGTTTTCATGATATATTCCTTTAATTATTTGATATATGATTTACCCTGCGTGTTTTAGTGAATGTTTTAAGTAAAATAGTAGCAAATGGCACAGTACTCACACAGTACACTGGAGAACATAGCCTTAATATCAGTTACAACAATAACTCTATCTCAATTTGTGTAGCAATGGTTTTAGAATGAACAGATTGAAATAATCTAAAACAAAAAAAGCATCTGTTTGTTTTTAGACTACTAGAACATTTAATACACATCTCATTTCTCAAATAATAATTACAGATGTGTTTCTGAGCAAGGACAATTAAGTTTTTGCATCTGGAGTTTTAATTATTTATTATTGTAATTACTTTTGTCTTTCCTAGATAATTAAACACATCACTGAGAACACTCACTTTTCACATTTAAAGTCACTCTAGTATCTTTCAAATGCTTCAGTTTAAATATCTGAAACAAACATGCCAGTATTATAAAGTAATAGAACAACCTCCATTCTACTCCCTAAATTGTTCAACACACACACAGATTTACTGCTTTGTTTTAATATATTGAACAAGTTTACTTTTTCACAATCTCCTGTGTAGATGCCATTGTAAAATGTTCCTGTCCTCAGTTCCTATTGGCAGTACCGAGCTCGAGACAACTCTCTTCTCTTTATTAGGTTATTTTATTGGCCCTCTCAACAGCTGCGACAGCTCCAGCCGTGATCGAGTTTGGCTTGTTTTCACTACATCCTCTGCAAACTTTGACACTTGATTTCATTGAGGGAGATGGGATTTGAAAGGTGGGGGACACGGGTCGCCAAGCCCTCTTCTCCACATTGTCTAATGTACTGTACCTGAGCAGCTGGATGGGAAAAATGCTCTTATGTCTCTGGTCCTCCTCTCCTCTCTGTTGCCTTCTTGGCTTTCAGGTTGACTTGTTTCTTTTCATTTGTATTCTAAGGGAACCTATAGATATTGTAGATTTCTTGGTACCTGTAGAATTGTACAAAAGTGTGAAAACAGTAGTTATGTATTTGATCGGTGATCACATGGGCCCCCTTTGTTGTTGTTGTTGTTGCTGCTGCTGCTGCCATTTTTTAGTGTTCTACTGGCCTAAACAGCATTAAACCAAGTAAACTATGGGCAGAAAAGTAACTAGTAATTGTACATGTCTACATCTATGTAATTACACCTTTATATATTTGAGTGTAAAATCCAACAGAAAAAGAGTGGATGGTATAAGCAAGGGGCATGGTGCTTTGTGTGAGCATTGGTATGGATGCCATGATGTCTTATTGATTGCAATCATAAAGTACACCAAACACATGAATTTGTATGCAGATGAAAGTCAGAAGTGAAGACAGGCTGTATGGGTAGTGGTTTATACATAAAGCTTATTTTACCATGGTGACTCATCCTGCACTGACCAGCAGAGTGTAAAACAAGCTTCACTGACTTTAAAATCCACCGGTGGCTGTTGCCTTTGGGTGTGCTGTTCAGTTGTAGACAGCATGTATTCTATCTCTCCAATGGCATTTTGCCTACATTCCCTGATCTCAAAGGCTTTGGGCCAGATTCTTCATAGAAGCTTTCAATATTCAAGGTCCTGTTTGACCAGTGTGTTCCATACTCTTTGAGGTATGGCTAATCTGCAAATGGTTTGTATACAAGGTGACAAGAGGGTATAGACAAAGCCCTGAGGATCAATCATCAGAGGAAAATTGCTTCACATTATAAACCTGTTTTCCTCTAAAATGTTGCCTCTGAAAGGGACAATTTACCTGCTACTTGTCTCTGTCTTTAGATCCTAGATGATGGCAAAGTGAGAAATCAGTCTTAAAAGAGTAACTACATCTGTACTGTTAACCCCAGTGCTGCTACCATATAGCATTTGCTATGGGCTTCATCTCCAACCTATGCATTGCATGACCTCACTTGCTTTTATGCATCACAGCTGAGCATGCCACAAACTTAACAGACTTCCGAAACCTGGTTCAGTTTTAACACTGGGTGACGTCAGCCAACTTCAACAGGGCTATGTTTCCATGAAAGATGGATGAAACCTTTGTGGCGCCATTTAGCTTTTAACCCTATTGTCACCAAACGCAGGTGGAACTAAGCTACAACAGAAACATCCCTAACAACCCAAGAAAGTGAATTCTGTTGACAAATGCATCATCTTTTTCAGTTTGGGGTTGAAAATATAATTAGTTAGGGTGGATGACAAAGAGCTGCTAGTATGCAGTTATGACAGGAAATGCTCTTACTGATGCTGTCTTCTCTTAACTAGATAACTCTTTTGATACATTTTCCTTTACAGAATTTTATGTCATAAGTGTCAACATTTACAGCAGAAGGAGGCCTGAAGGCCAGTGGTCCATAAACATAAATGAAATTTATTATATTGATAAGACTGAGACATACCAGGTGTCATTTAGCTAGGGAAGTTTGAGACTTGACCATGCTTGGCCAAGTTGTATTTTCAATCACCTTAGAAAAGTGGATGCAATGTTAAACTATACTTGTGAAGAGCACAGAGTGATAGAGAAGACTTTTTGTGCTTAGAGGAATATGTACAAAAAACTTGGGTTTTGATTGGGTAAGCCAACAAAGCCCCTTTTTAGTATAAAACTGAAGTTAAATTTTTGTTTGGTACATTCACTCTTACAGTGAATCAAGCATACAAACAAAGAAAGGAGCACTTCCCAGTCCTTTGACATGTCTGCTTAATATGCTGGCAAAGGCAGAATTGACTTTGTAACAAAGGCTGATAAACAGTCCATCTAATGACTTTTAGAACTTCAAAATTACTTGGCTATGTGGTCTATAATCTTATTCCATGTTTAATTTGTCATTAACCCACATTTAACCCATAAGAAAAGCAGCTGAACTCTCTGATGAGATTAAGTTGTACATTAGAGGTGATGTGTTTGAGGTGATGATGTACAGTTGTTGCAAATTTATTTCCTGTGCTGTTCTGGCAGAACATTGTTTTGCTAGCAAACATCAGTTGTAATTTGCAATATAATTACAGGTTGTATTCGCAAATGACCTTTAGCAGTTTTCTTTTGTGCTTCTGTATCTGGTTGTGTGTTGGCCCTTGTACATAAAGGCCTAATTGAAGTTATTTTGCATTGGATATAAACTCTCTTTACAAGCTAAAGTGGAGTTAATAGAGGGAAAGAAATAGATCTTTGGGTAAAGTTTAAGTGGAAAAAAGTTTCTCCTGAAATGACTCCAGGAGGCTCTGGGAGGCTGTGATTAATAAAGCTGATTGTTGCAGTGTTATTGACCAGGGATCCTAGTGAGATACTAGTGGTAAGGGCTGATGTGGACTCAGGAGCAGGTGTGACCAAGCATACAGGTGCCATGATTGTGAGCATACTAAAGGTTGATGTGGCTATAAAGAGATTGGATGCTGTTAAAAAAGTGCATTACAGAGAGCAGTTTTAGCAGCAGAAAACAAGGAGACTGCGGACATCAAGCGCCTCTGGGGAATCTTTAGTAAATCATGACAAAGATAACTATCTATTAGATTCATCAGAGAGCTGATAATGTACAAAATCAATAATAGTACCTTTGGTGTCACCCTCATTGTATGACCTTGTTTTAGCATCACTGGAAGATCTTAGTCTGATACTGGAAACCTGACTCTTTCCCTGCAGGCTAGCTTTTTTTTTCAGATTTTGCTTTTAAACTTAAAATCTTTTTCTCCCTGACTCTAAAACAATAATCAAGTGGAGACCAGTGTATCACAGATTACAAATTTAAAAGACGATGCAGATTTCAAGTTATGCATATAGATAATCAAGTGTTTCTGTAAGACAGTAGGCTTGCTTTGATAAACCCATGATATGTAATTTCTGCCAATAAAAGTCTTTCTAGAAATCCAGTAAGGAGAAAAGGGAGTACTTTTGGACATTTGATGTTGGCATGGCATTATACAATTTGTTTATTATGTTAAACAGTCACCACTGCAACTAAAAATCACCCTGATTAACTCAAGAAGAAATGTTTACAGACAAGGTAAAGTGTTGAAGTTTTATTCATGATATATTTGGCCAGATATAACTTCTTTTCCCACTCTGACTGGTGTTACCCTGCAATTTAACAAAAGACTACAAAGGAACTCATTATAATGTTGAGTATTTATACAGCTTTCTCTGAGTTGTTGGGGTTTTTGGAAATATTTGGAATAATGTAAGCACACAACTCAACAAATTTTGTTCAAAGATATAGCCATTTTCAAACAATATGAAGTGAAAACAGTTATATATTATGAATTGAAGTACTGCCTTTTGATTTTCATACACAGAAACACTTCTACCATGCTCACATCTAGACTTCCTTCATAAAAAATGATAGATATAACAAATGTGACATAAGTACTTGTTTGTCTTTTATGTAACTTCAAAGAAAAAGAAAAAGTATTTATACTAATGGTGTCACTGATGTTTAAACACAGTGTGAAGATCAGCTTGTTCTTTTCATTATAACAGTTTGCACTTTAATGTGATGTTAATTCATCACTGGCCTAAAACAGAAACATTCATAATTCCAGTTGCTCCCTCTCAGCTCAGTAGTTGATGTCACCCGGTACCCTCATCTCTGAATCTTAAGAGACAAACAATACAGCAGTATTCACTTCATTTCCCTTCGCCTCACTTAACCTTGGACTCTGAGGGCTGCTTCACAAAGAGTAAAATTATAAAGTCGGCTCATCCTCTAAAGTTCTCTTTGCATCAAAGCCATCTCATTAAGAAGGTCTTTGCTGGACTGCTGCCAGTGAATGAAAAAATAATCAAGTTTCCTGATGGCCATTGGAAAAATACAGTTATTGATTCTTTAAAAAGCAATCTTGCAACGATATAAAAATATAAATGAGAATCATATTGGGTACTTGTGATTTTTTTTCCTTCTGTAATAGGATATTTTTGCCTGTCTGACTGACAGAAGTGATGTATACACAGCAATTCAACAACAAATACTTTCATTACATTGTTCAGCTCAACTTCCTGCTTAAGCACAGAGACAACTTTTTCAATGTGTTGATGTTGTTGAAGTGTTTACTTTTCCTTTTTCACACAAGCAGAGAATCTGGGCCATTGTACTGCTAACCAAATTTCTCTCTCACAGTGCAATTATGAATATTCACTGAAAACATTAAATATTGATTGCTGTGTGTTAACTCAGAGCTTGAATGAAATTAAAACAAATATTAATCACATGCTGCACGGTGCAAACTTTATTAGAGTCATAATGAATGCAAACAGATAGCTCACCTTTTTGGAGGACCTTCAACCCATTTATCCACGTCAATTTGAATTTTAGATGCTGTGAAATAAATTGCATAATTTCATCAATTCAGATTATGTATATGCACATCATCAGTTTACTGTCTGAGCAAACGGGTGTTAGAGCCACTGCAAGCTGTGTAATCGCTGACCTTGCCCTTCGATGAAAATAGATGGGTCTCCATCTTATAGCATTTAAAACTCATCTCAGCTTCTCTCTCTGGCTAGTGTTAATGGACCTCTTCATAGGCCATCTGTGAATCGTGAGAGGGGAGAAAATCCAAATGTGAGGAAATGCCATTGAGTGTGAAACAGCAGTGTGTTTTATGGAAATAGTGTTAAATGTAAATGCAAAGGTCAAAAAAAACTGTCAAAGTTCAAAATGTCCTTTCATCTTTGGGATACTTTTCTTTGGAGCATAGACTAGTTTTTTTTTCAGTTTAACACGAAAGATGCATTTTAGATTAGAATATGCTGTCTTTAAAGATTGTTTGATTAGTTGCTTAAGAACAGACAAGACTTATATGTAACAGGCTTCTGGAACACACACATTAACCCCACAATAGAAGAACATCTCAAGGTTCATCTTATTAAAGGGAGTTAGCCAATTTTAGAGCATTGATGATTATTATACAAGGTAGCAATATGCATATAATTTTTGCCTGTGTGGTACCCCTGAAATAGGGTAACCACAATTTAGATTTATATTATTTCATATTGATTCTGCAGCTATTTTTTTGTTAATATTTATTTACGTTTTCAAATTAGTGTCTTGGGTACTGAGTTGCCACATTTA
>JAPZDV010000023.1:9292326-9329587 GCA_029814665.1 Acanthurus lineatus | reverse complement strand
ATACTGACCATCACATTTCTGTTTAACCTGCTTTATACAGGTCTTATATTTGTTATCACGGTCCCTCATCCCTGGGACCTGTAACACCTGCTGTGTGTGTATTCTTCTTTGAGCCACACATATGAGCTACATGGTTTCTATGCCACACAAACATTGGGTTCTCTCAAAATCAAACTGTAATGACCACTATGATATATAAATACAGTGAGGTGTTTGCAGGTATGATTATGATTGTTAATATTATTACATGACTTCATTTAGTACTGTCTTAAGCAGTTAGGATGGATAAAGTTAAACTCACACACCAACACAATCTCTGTATTTGGTAACACTGGATCATATGTCATTGAGGAAATCTGATTTGAGTTTTCTGGAGTAAATTGTAACAGCTGCTAGTGTAGCTGCTAGTTAGCTCTGTTAGCTGACTGCACAGTGCATCAGTGCATGTGTTTCTGCAACATTAAAAGGAGCTATGAACTGTCATGAGGAGGGATGTTTAATGTCCAGTGCCAAAGGGGACCCAGTGGAGGATGCCAGTAAAAAGGTGCCGAAAGTACGACAAAACCAAAGCCAGACAAGGCAGGACAACACAAGACGGCTTGACAGCCTTAATGGACATGCTGATTGTAGAGAGGGAAAGGTTACCAAGCAAGAGGTTTGAACAAATGTAATGACTGACTGATATTTTAGCCGGCTGGCTGTTGCCCATCTGCATGCTTGCATGGTCCTGGAAGACTGCAGATTTATATTTTCTGTGCTTTACAGACATGTGAGTGAAACCAATCTAGTCTACAAAGAAGGTAAAAGGCTTATTTCCTAAAATCTCAAACTTTTATTTCCTGCTGCTTTCTGCTTACATGTAGCTACGAACAGTTACTAAAAAATAATTACTTTCTCGACTTTGAGAACTTAAATATGAAAGTACTACATGTGCCTTTTGTTTTCTGCAGCACTTAAAGCCCATGTTGCAGTCACAGTTGTCTGAGCTTAGCTTGGAGGGCAACTGTTTGTTTGGACTGTTAATCATCATTGAGCTGCAAATGGCCACTCTGTTGTGTGAGGGGAATCTCAGAGAGTAATCTCACCATGCAGGACATAATCAGACACAAGGTTAATGAGAGTTTGATGGAAGCATATGCCTCACACACGGCAGTGGTATTGCACCATAATAACAGGGACAATGAGTTAATGGTGCAGGTCCAAAGGCAAACATAAACAAAACACAATCAAGAAAAATGTTGGGACAATATCAATTTACTTAATCTTACTCAGTTGTCAATAACAGCAGCCTATGATGCCTGCCCAACTGTCTGTTTCAGTCATACTGAATCTGATGGGAGCAATACTTTAGGGCCAGCAAATGTTGTTGTAATGTCTCATTGCAAGCTTTGATTACTATTTCCCATCACCTGGTCTGATACATGCATATTTGGTAGAATAAGCGGCATTACCAATCTCTACAACATGATGACAGATGATGGTAAATCAAGCTTGACAGCAAAGGGCTTTTCAGCTGAATGTGATGTGAGTCACTTCACTACCTCCCTGTTTCCTATCATTCGCTGGGCTGTAATCTACCTAAAGCCCAGCTGTGGGGACACTCTGTTCATCCAAGCAGAAATTTAACAACATAATGACCAAACACTCCAGAGAGACTCCACACAACTGTGTGCAACACAGTGGCATGCAAATACATTGAAATTATTATTTGCCAGAGCAGCAGTTCTTATTGTTACGCTACAGGTACACTGTGTATATTATTTTGGTACTGGGTCTCACTAATCAGTGTCCATCAACAACTACATAACAACACACATGTCCTCAAAGGGAAAGTACAGCAAGAGACTCATCAAACCAGGCAGCCATGACAAGGAGAGACAGATATGAAGCACAAATTAAAGAAGATAACTTTATCATGTTGCTGTCCACATTGGGTTTAACAGTGCCCCTTATGACAGACTGAAACTGTAGCTTTTATTTGTGCAGAACTTTAGGGGACACCCTTAAGGCGATGTCAATCAACTTTCTGTACCTTAAAGCATCTGGCAAAAAAAAGGTTTAATCCCACTTAGGTCTTAGTTTGATCAGTTTTAAGCATAAAAAAAAATTGGTCAGATTCAAAAAACAATTGTGGCTTTTTCCTTAAGCAACATCCTTAAACAATTCACAATAAAAATTAACTTCCAGCCCCAGCCTGCTTTGTCAAAAGTGGTCTATGTGGCCTATCACTCTACCCTAGCTGCTCTGGGTAGGTGGACTTTCTTGCCCTTTAACGCTTGCCCTGTGCTAATGTCATTACCCCCACCCTCATGGAAATGCATCAAAATACAAACAGGTCCTTTTTTTACACTCAGACCGTTGGTAGGCATGCTACCTGCAGGCCAGAATACTGGATAAAACTCACTTTTAAAGATAATCCGATTCTTTGTTTAGGAATTGTAATTTCAGTTCAGTTTCCCTTAAACCTGTTGGTAGAATGTGTTATTATCTACAGAAACAACCCAAAGTTTCTTTTTAATGCTGTTGTGCATTTCCAAACATAATAAGCAACAGTTAGCTTCCCTTGTCCATCAAATATATCTACTTCTTTAAAATTCAAGGATGGAATTGACACCATCCTTGGAGGAAGGTGTCCTCTTTTGTTTTCTCACAAGAAAGTAGCCTTGCAGCTGATCTTTGGTAGTAAAATTAACTTTATCCTCAGAGTGCTCATAAATCAATAGTTAAGTTTAGTTTAGCTTTGCAGCCTCACACTGTCACAACATGTTCTCAAAGCTGCCCTGTCCACTGTCACTACCCATAACTCTGAATGTTACTTACCAGGCCCCAGGGCTTTTAACAATGTTGTGACTGAATGCTTGGATTGTTCATGGACTAATTTAATTTTTTTTCTCCATTTACTTTATTAAACTCAGTTGATTTGCTGCAGCAGTGACTCTGTTGTTGATCATGTTGTGTATTGGGTTTTAAAATTTAGTTGCTGCATTGTTTATTTCAATGAGCTGTTTTCCTGGCTTTATTCTTTGCAATGTCGAGTTCACACCAACAAATTTTTCCTGGTCCAAATATTTGAAAGTGAAACAGACTGAGCACCCAGTGACTTTCCTGAGCTGGTTAATTTTTCAGTTCTGCTAAGTTATTCTCATTTGTTGTTCCTGATAGCTGCCTTGCACCATACATGCAACGGTGTCAAAAGTATTCACAATAGTGGCTTATGTTTTACATCCCCTGAAAAAAAAACATTTAGACATTGAAATCAGAATATACTGCATTTTAAATAGATGACAAAGTTAAGAAATAAGAGAAAACTCCAGTGTGTGGGCACTGAATACTGTGCAGGTGCTGCATTGCCCTCACAGTTGGGTTCCATTTTTTTTAGTTCAATAACACATACAACAACATAACATTTGAATTTACATCACTAACATTTAAAAAATCCATATTTCAGAATTTTTAAACAGAAGCTGAATCATTCATGGCTGCATTGTGATGTATCATAGAATCTTTTTTTTTTCTTTCCCTACTCCTACTGACCACAGGACAGAAATTCCTGGTAATTTTCTTTGGCGGCCTTTTTTCTCATCAGGTCAGCTTTTTCTTTGCCAATACCACTAAATACTTGCACAACCAATTTGTGTCAGTACTAATTATCAGATGTCAGTATGCTGAAATTTCATGTGGTGAATTTAACAAACATGATAACTCTCTTAAGCATAATAGCACTGTCCTAACTATCCTAATCATTGGCATTTTTCTAAATGAAAAATTGTGAATAAATACAAATAAATACAGTCTTACCAACAGCCAGTCCTGTTTTTTTTTTTTTTTTTTTTTTGATTGCACTACTGATGCAGATATTTGAATTTACTGCTATAAAGGACAATGAGAAACTGGAGAAAAAAAAATACCCTGATCCTGAAATATCTGCTCAGAGATGAATGTTTTTGAGCCAACAGAAAATACAGAGAAAGAGAAGAGAATTTCTCAGTAAACTAATACTTAAGTTATAACTTATGCCTATGATTTATTCACAAAATAAAGAGTTTCTCAGAACAAAAATGTATTTAAGTTTCACTCAGTTTCACTCTTACTCACATCAACATATCTCCTGTGAATCATTTTCATGCCTGATTTGTCCATTTATCGATCAGTGCATGTCACAAGTCCAGGGGGAATTAGTGCTAACAACCAAAGTGTAATTATGTATTTTTTTTTAAATCTCGTTTAAATGTGACTCTTGTTCTTGTTGTTAAACTGAAATGATTTTTTTTCTTCGACTGTATAATTGTTGAGAAGAGAGAAGACCAATACCCCACAGGAACACTTTCACAGCTTACCTTTAAAGCAATGTCAATAGTAATTACTGAGAGGGCTTATCTTTAGTCACTGCATCATTGTCCTTCACAGGAATCAGTCGTAGCTGCCCCTCTGCCAATTAATAGAGGCAAACACACAACATCAATTATTCAGCTACATCATGAACAACAGTTCTGCTGTGTTCATAGTGCACCAAGCTATCTTCATTTTAACTGAGTGGAGAATCTGTGCTTCATAAATACTCAATGACTCACCACACACTGAAGCACTCGTGAAATATCTGCTGTAGTTTGTTTATGGTTTGGTTTTAGTCACAAATTAAAAAGTGCATGTCCCAATAGAAAAAGATCAGAATACTTTTATTAATACTAGGACAATGAAAGTTCTTTTATTTTGTTCTTTTCCCAGTGACACAGAGAGTCTTCTGTTGTAGTTGCAATTGCTAAGTTTTACAACAACATTGCCGAACCTGCATGTGAGGATCTAAAGCCACAGAGTACACACAGCTTCATATTTCCCTCATAGAAAGGATGAGGGCATCTACTTTGCACTGATTACAAACCCTCCTGGACTGAAGTCTGCATACATTTTGGCCAAACCCCGCATTAAAATTTTTGGCTTGTGAGACCCATCTTTTTTTTTTTTAATCCTTCAGGCTATAGTGAAAAAATGATAATGAGTGGAACAAAAATTCTGTATTGATTCAGGAAGGTCAGTCTAAATAAGAGTCTGGTGAAATTCAGAGCTAGTTTATCAATACATCAGCAACCATCGCCACTTGAAATAGTGGTTAGGTGTGGCCTCTGAGCCGCCAAAGTGCTGAGTGCTCACATGGGATCGTAAATTTGACATTGTTGCATATAAAAGATTTGTAAATCTTTAAGAAATATATAAATCATCGCATTTGTGATGAATGGATTGGTTATTTTTTCGTTGTCAAGTAATATTAAAATAAGTGAGTTGAAAAAAAATATATACCTATATATCCTTTTTGTACCCCAGTAGTTGTGCAACATTAAAGTGTGTGTCAGCACCTTTCAGAATAGTAGCCCTATGTAAATGTATAATTACAGAAACCCTATTTGACTGCCATCAACTCCTCTGAGGCCAGCATTAATCCCAGAGATCAATGTTTCCAACCCCTGATATGCAGAGCACAGCAATCCATCTTTCAGCTTGGCCACCTTATCAGTCTACAGGGAAAGAAGCCATCGATAATTACCCACCAACATAATACAGACATTTTCAGGGGAAATTCTGACCTCGTTCAACCTAGCTTGACAACTGGAAGTGACTTGTCTGGCAAAGAAAATGCTGTTCTTGTAAATTTCTTTATATGTTAAACTCAAAGTGAGATCATTCTTATTACCATTCTAAAAGTTCTGAACTTATTGTGTTGAGACAATTAGGTTTATTTGTAGAACTTCTCTCTCCACCATGTTGTAGTGTTTTTTGTTTTTTTTTTATCCTAAAGCTGAATTGTAGCCCTGGAGAAAAAGACAACGGATGAAGGCAACATCAAATTAGTTACAAAAGCCTAATCAAGCTTTTAGCTTTGCATTTTAGCCCCCACCTAAGTGTTTAATTGTGAATTTAACAATTTTTATGTCAATCCCATTGCCAGAGTAAGTGTTGGTATTGTAGACCCTATATGACCCCATATAACCCTATAACATGTGCAATGCCAGCATTTCATTCTGCCTCCTTTCGTGTTGTTAAGGTTTAGTAAGGTTTGGGCACAAAAACACTTTGATTAATTTAGGAAAGCAGAATGCTATGTCTAAAAATAAACAGGTTTGCAGACAAAAACCTAACAGAACAGTGTCTTGACATCTTGTTCCAAAAATACTCCCACAAATTTGGGCAAAAATCAGTTACTGATATTGGATGATTTTGTGGGTCAAAAATCTGAAACTGTGAGTATCACTCATTAGTATACCACATTCTCCCCCATTAATGAGAAAAGCTTTATCTTATTCATGTGTTATGAATTACTCTGATATGTATTGTAGAAATATTGAAATTACAATATATCTGTGGTTTGGCAGAAATGTATGTTGCTAGCTTTTTTTTTTAAATTACTAATATTTTACCTCTTTGACCCGGGCTGATTATGTTTATCTACGCGGTGGTTACTGTCTTTTGTTTTGTTTTTTGGTTTTGTTTTTTTGTTGTTGTTGTTGTTGCTTTGCACAGTTTTTAGAGGCAAACCATGTTGAGGACTTGTTAAAAGAACCAGACAATCATTGTTAACAAATGGGTAGGGGTGAAATAAAGCATGAAGACTCTTCATTTAGCACTGATTGCCTCCTGACAAACTAACTCCCTTCATATCCACTGGCATTGTGAAACTGATGAGCTATGTCTGTAATGGGGTCCAGTGATTGGAGTAAAATACATTGAGAGAAAAGTGTGGCCTTGATTTGAACAGGCAGCGACAGCTAGAAGGACCTCAGCAATTCCACCGTTAGGGTGTGTGGAAAGGTGGTCTTCTTGTGTTTCTCTTGGCATCAGCAGCACTTTGTGTTTTGGGTTTACAGGGGTGCAACCGAGCCTTACACAAACATTAATGAGGCTGGAAGGACACTGAAACAATTTCTGCTGAAACTGAAAACTGAGGCACAATGCATAAAATGTTCTTGTTCAGATGTCTCTTAGGGGAGAGATTACCATTGTTAAATCCGAAGTGATTGTTTTGTAGCAACTGTAAGTACGAGGACATGAACACGACTGGAAAAGGAGGAAAGTAGTTTTTCTCTGACAAGTAACAAGAAAAAAGTATGGAAAACAAGAATCTGTTAAATGAAACAGCTAATCATGTCAGAAATGGCAAAGAACAGTATCTGACGTGCAGTAAAATACAAGACCAATATGGAACTGCAGAGCACATTTCTCAGTGAGAGTAAAACACTAGTCTAACTCCAACCCTGTGTACCTGTGTGAGTGTGTGTGTCTATGAACTTTATGCTCTTTTCAGTGATGATTGCTTTACTATGTTTTAGATAATACTTAGGGTAATACTTAAAAGTTAAACACTGTCTGCAAATATCCCTTTTCTCTTCTTCCTTTATGCTTTGGACATCAGTGTGTGGGAAGAGTCATAGCAAAAAATGAGACCCTGGCTGACATTCTGCTGAAGAATTGAGAAGAAACAGACAGCTGGCATTGTTAACAGTCAGATGAAACTGCCTCAGTTTGCCCATCACACACTCCCAAAACCCCTGCATATTGTGTGCTGCCTTATGACCAATGTTGCCTTCACTGGTTGAAGCAGACAGGTGAATGTCACTCCAGGGCCACCTCATTCTTTTGCCTGTGACCAGACACCCACTCTTAGCTGGAGAGTGAATGTGATTGGTCAGAAAATAAAAGTGTTTTATCACTCAGAAAACCTTATTGTCTCCTCCTGGTCCACAGCCTGGGCCATGTTCACCTGAGTGAACACCTGACCCTGGGTCACATTGGCTGTAAGCTAAGAGAGCAGTGTTTTCCAATGCGGCCAACTGATGCTGTATTTTGGCAGCAGAGCTGGACTTTGCTTCGGTTCAGGCTGAGCTTTTGGAGCCTGGACAGTTGGCAGTTGTGTAGTCACTGTTAACAGTACATAAAGGCAGAGTGGGTATATCTCTGTTGTTTCCTACTGGAATTTTCTGAAAAATGGGACATGGGACAATACAAATTTATATGTATTTTCATAAGAGGAGATGATCCAAACACAGTATGTAAAAGTATGTAATCCAATAAGCATCAGTAACTCATCTTTAAACACAAGTCTACCACTTATTCGTTGAGTTCCATTAAATACGTCATTATATATGAATCAGTGACTAAACAGTGGTGATTGGGAGGAGTATGTAACCAGTGAATGAATGCTGCTGTGTGCAGTGTTTACAGCAATCTCAGCAATCCCAGCGTGGCCGCATTTTTTAAAAAAAACTATTTCAATCTAAGCACATTCTCTTTACCACTATGCCAACTTTTCTATCTCAGTTAAGCAGAGAAACTGAACTTTTTATGAACCTGATGTTTACCTTCAGACTTCCTTTGGCTCAAATTCAAGATGTTCATAAAAATAGTGGATGGGAACTCAGGTAGGTCTGACCATAAGCCACCCCCTCCATTACAGATACCTGCAGTGTGCAACAACCTTTGCTCTACTGACTTTATCCTTGATAGAAATGTGTAAGAGCCTTCCATCAGGGACATAAAGGCGCCGATTGCAATAGCTTTTGTACTCGCTATCATTATTAACATAGCAGTCTATTCGATTGCACCAAGTGTTTTACAAGCATAGCATAGAGGAATGATGATCTCAACCTTAAGTTAAAAGAAATATGATAACCACGTAAGACTAAATAGACATTTTGCTGCAGTCAGATATTACATATAATTTGTCAAAATATTGGTTAGTAAATAGCGTCTGTGTGTTCTAAGTCACATAATCTTGCTTTAATGCTGATACAGACAGTAATGATTCACAGATCCCACTGCTATTAATGGCCATAAAGTTTAGAAATGATGAAGTATACCTTCATAGATCTATACATGTATAGTTGGCTCATTAAAACTAAAATAAATCGAGTTGAAATTTTACCAGCTAGCTTCATGTATGAAAAAAAATTAGGGTTGGTTACGGTTAGGGAAACGTGGTTATTACAGTGAGGGAAAGCAAGCACTAATTTATAGTTTGATCAAACACTACTACAAAACTACTCCAACTTCACAGGTATAATAAGACCGAATGTAAGTATTTGATGTAATGCAGTGTTATGTATTGAGGTGTGGTTTCAGGTTGCTTAATGGCAGGCTCACAGGGGGGGCTGGTAAAGCACCAGGCAGGGTCTGATGGTTCACCATCCTGGCAGCCCAAAGAGAATTTTTTTTTCTACAGTATGCCAGGTATCTAAAGCACCCAGACCAGAATATCATCACTGGGCTAGCAAAGTGTGTATCTAAAATAAGCTTGTCAAAATGTTGGTCACACTTTGTGTGAATAAAATTTTTGGGGTCACATGGGAGAAGTGAAAATTCAAAGAACTGAAATGGCGAAATGGCAAAGTTGTTAAAAAACAGATGATTTTTTTACATTAAAACCAAACAGAGAAACTTTAGCATTTGTCTGGTTTTGTGTTTCTCACTGTGTTTTGAAAACATTTTAGCTGTTTGTTTAGGAGAATGTCCTATAGGAGTAGGTGGGGCTTAGGCAAGCTGCGGGAAGTTGCACGATGTTTGATGTCACACTTGAGGGGTGATTAGTAGGACCCCAGGAGTTTTACTTGTGGAGGAGAGATTTTTGAATATGAGTAGGAATTGAACTTGCCATGAGGAAGTTGCCAACAGCAATACTTGTTGGAGAGAAAAAAAAAACTGAGAAAACTGAGTTTGTCTCACCCACCACTGTAAACTCAGCAACCTTTCAGAACTGAAGAACCATAACACAGCGGGCTTTCCAATTAGACTGCTTCTGAGGCATATTCAGTGAGTTTCCTACGTCCTAGTACGCGGGTCGCTGGAAGCAAGAACTGTGATCTAGCAGTGAGAAACCACACACAAACATCCCTCCAGTTAGGAAAGGTTACATTTGCCCACAGAAGTTTAAATCATTTCCACACTTAATGCTACACACAGGAAGAATCACTATAGGTTACAGGCTTGCTAGCCTTAGATTTAAGATTTTATTACAAGCCTGGGTCAGAGTAGCAATGTTAGAGGTCAGCTGAAGGCCAGTATTTACCCTCCTTACAGCTCTGGTGTGGAGTTATCTTGTTTCTTAGCAGCAAAATAATCCACTACTTCACCAGCTACTCGCTAACTTGCTAACTGTCTCACTGCTGTTTGGGCTGTGAAAGATGATAACACTCATTTTATCCATTTTTTTCTAATCTATACACACCTGTTTAATGCATAGGAAATTAGATTAATAGGAGCAATTAGAGTGAACCCTAAAAGTACAGTTACAGACAGTAAAAGTAAAACAGTAGGTTAGAGATGTGGAAAAATTACACAGAGCTGAAGGGAACTTTAGAGCTGGGTGTTAATTCCCGATGCATTTGTCACTACGAGTGACCCCTTTCAGATTAAACATAACCATTTAATCCATTGTCAGTGTTAACATATTGATTAAGGCAGATTTGATTTTCTAAGTAAACATAATGCGATTGTGAAAAAACAAAGCAGGTAAAAACATGCTTTAGCCCACTGTTGTATTAAAGGAAGTGGTGTTGTGAAATTTATTATGACCTGAACCGAACAGATTGTTATTTAATTCTTAAAGTGGCATATATGTATGCATTATTTTATATATAGGTGTGTGTGTTTTATTTAGAGGCTGCAACAGTGCATAATCTCTGCATCTCTGTCAGTGACCCAATCTCTCCAGAGTGCACTGGCCTAGCCTCGTCCTCCTGTCCTTTATAACAATGGGAAGGGTAATGGCCTCCCCAAGGCCTCCTCATTCAGCCTGATTGCGCTCCTAGCGTCAGGCCAGCCATGCCATAAAACAATTAGCTCCATTTATCAACCTTACATCCGCTATCTAAGGGAGGGGGAAGTGAAGGTAGGAAAGAGAGGTGGAAAGAGAGAGAGAGAGAGAGGGAACCAGTTGGGCAGAAGATATGTGGAACTGGAGGGGAGTTCAATGAAAAAGATAAGCATCAGTTCTTATTTCATTTGTTGATTGTTTCTTGGTACTTAGTTCAGCCTCAAAATTGTCTGCTTTGATTAAATATTAATGAGGACTTATTGAATAATCTTGAATGAGTGCCACAGTAACAAGCTTTCACCTTTTGAAAAAATGAGATTTTAACAGAACCTAAATAAGTATTAACAGGAATTCATTTCTCCCTCAAATGAAAACATTTCTAGGATTGGAGCTTCACTACTGGAACTTCACTACATGATGAAATTAAAATTGTAAAACCTGACATGAACATGAAAAAGTGTAAGATCGGTATAATGAAACTGTGAATTTGTACGTCCAAAAGCATCACAGCAGGATCCAGCAGCAGGGTGGAATTTTACCAACATATTCTTTCACATTATGTACTACTATTGCTACTATATATTATTAATGTAGCACCATGTTATACATAAACATGACAGCAATCGGCTTTCTAATCCATGGTCAATATCAGGAATTTCTCTCTCTTTCTCAAATAATTTTACTCACCATCTGTAGCCATGTGCAAAAAAATGAAGGAAACTCACATGCCTAAGGTTAAATGATGATCATACAGTATATATAAACACAGGCCTCACACACACACACCCACACACACACCTGACAACACCACGTGTGGTTGCAAAATGAAATTATGCTTGAATAGCCAGACAGAAAGTGTGAATAAAAATAAACATGTCAGCAAAGATGAATAGCAGTCTAACCACCTTTTCATGGTGCTCCCCTCCCCTCGGGAGGAGCACAATGCAACTGTTAAAAGCGTTGGAGGGAGAGCAGTGGAGTTTTTATTTCCCTTCTCCTTTCATTTCTCCTGTGTTATAGATTGTACCTGTAGTTTCTCTGAATGATTGTCCAGTTCGCCCCAGCATCTGTCATGTGTGGTGTGTCTCTATTAAATAGCTATTGTAAAAACAAGACAGATGTTCGACCAAGAAGGATGCTGGTACTTACTTAGACATAATTAAAACAGCAGTGGCCTGGCCTATAAAGAAATCTCTGTCTTTCTATTTCGTTCCATTTAAAGAGGTCCAGTGTTTTAACAACAGAGGTCTGGGTAAGGTGAAATAAAGCTCATTGCCAACACATGTATTATTAGAAAGCTAACTCCTTCCCAGACATCATGTTAACGAAGGGAGGGGGGTAATTATCCAACAGCAGAAATAGCTACTCATTATCAGAGTCATATGAGGGCACAAGGTCTCCCGAAACACACCCAGTTGCCATGCCCCCATAATCCTTGACTCATCATTGATGTCAGCAGGAAAGTAGTATATCTCTGGCCTTAAATCATGCCCTCTACTCCTCAAAGTCTTTAATTAAGTCTTGATTGTCCTGTCCTCCATCCCCAGTATTAGTGTGTTTAATTTCCTGCTGTCATATCGCCTTCCCTTTTGGATATATTATTCATCAAGCCTCTCCACTCCTCAGTGTTTCTAGGGGCAGCAAGTCTGCTGCTACAGGAAGACTGCTGATTTCGATCCATCGGCTCGACCATTAAGGACGGCTTAAACCCATAATTCTTCAAGATATTACTCTCAGGTTCAAATGTCAACATTTAGATAAGAGCCTGGTTGATTCGGCTGCCTCAGTGGATGAGGGATGAAGTCCTAAATGCCTGCTGTCCTGTGTTTGTGTTTTCATTAGTAGTGACTTCAGTCTGTTCCCAGAGTAAATAATGCCGAAGGATATGAAGATGTGTGTAGCAAGAGAAGGAGTGGGAGGAGTGTCCAGGATTTCACAGATGACTCAGCTGAAAGTAAAACCGACTATTCATCCTTAGTCTCTGTGCTCAATAGTTTACAGTGGCCCTACAAGTCAGCATTCATCACTTTTGTGCTTGGGCGAGTAGAACTAGAGCTGCCTATCTAGTGAAGTCACTCACTTACATAGATTGCCGTTGGTGAATCTTTCTTTTTTTCTTTTTCCATTTCTATTTGACACCGCAGAAGTATCTCTGTCCACACAGAGAACCAGTCGAGTGTGGCAACCGGCCACCAACCACAATGACAAGCACAGAATGAAATACACTCCAGACCATGACACATAGAGTTAGGTGCCACACGTCAACAGGTTGTCTTATCGCGGCGCTGCGGACCATGAGCACTTGAGTGAAAATGGGCAGAAAGGCTCTCTACTGTGAGATGAGTGGAGGAGACGGCGTAGCTTCTGATCTGGTTGGGCAGCTGAATACTGAAGAGGCGCGTACAAAGCGGAAGCTCGTGGGTCAACATGCCTGCCCAATTTTACAGCTGAGGTGCATTTTATCGCCGTAGATGCTGGTGACCACAGCAATGCTCCAAATAGAGTATCATTTGAGTGGCATTCGAAGCCACTGAATGTGGCGGAATGTGAGCACTGGAGTAAGTGTGATTTTTTTTTTTTTCCCTTTTTGTTCCCTAATCCTTTGTTGTTATCGCACAGGCATTTGTTCAGCCATCACAGCAACATGACTTGACAAAGGAATTCTATAGTAATGTCTCACTCTGACAGGTTTAAAAATGAAAAAAGGGATGAAAAAATGAGGAATGTCTTGAGTCAAGGAGTAGAACTTCTAGGGAGAAAAATAACCATTGAAAAAAATAATAATTTGGTCAAGTAAATTACTTTTTACCTTAAATATTTATTCGTTATTTATTTATTTGCACATTTATTCATTTTGACAGAACCAATTTTATAGCTAGAGGTGTTCATAGATGTTTTCTCATTTAAATTTATGGTAACAGTAAAAAGCTCTTTCTAAGTATCTCAGTTCATAAAAATCCCCTCTATGGTATCAGTGGTTTGTGGTGGTAAATAAACAAGTCCCTTTCCCCTAATGTGTTTTTTTTTTAATGCCATGGTAGGGGTGGAAGGCAAAACTTGATTAATGCAAATCCCTTTTAGGTTACTGGAAAATATTTCAACATCCTCATTGGTATGGCATCCATCATGAAGTGAATTCAAGACAAAAAGTCAAAAATCAATGTACTTAAGAAAAACAAGCTTGAAATCTGTGGTGTCTTAATGATCGGTGGTCTATAACAGATGCAACATCTGCTACATATCAAGTTGGGCCAGAAGTTTAGAAAAATCCCTGAGACATACTGTTGTATTAAGACATCAGCCTTATGTCAGTTATTATGCCCCTTGCCTGCACCTGGGCATGTGGAGGTGGCAGATGTGAGTCAAGATGGTTGTGCAGGCTTTTGTTTTGTTTTTCTCTGGCTCCTGTGTTTTTTAAACATGGGAACTGAACAGTATTATAATGTAATAAGAGCTAATAATCTACAAATGTTGTGGGTATGAATTCAGGATGGATTTTTGGTTGGTTCATAATGATCACATCAGTTGAAATGTCAGACCATACCTTTTTCATTTAATGGATATTATTTTGAATTGCAAATGTCATTCAGGCACCAACCTGCAGAAATTTCATAAATTATTTAACACTTGTACACACCTGCACACTTTAAAAGACAGATTCAATTTTCCTCTGGTTAAATCTAAATAAAAGATATTGGTATGAATAAAAAAAATATCACCATTAATTATACAGGGTTTTAGCCTAAGGCAATATAATGGATTTTGATGGTGATAAATCATCAGGTCCATTATTGCCGCATCTGTATTATATTTGACGGTTGCATGGGTTGAGTGTCAGCAGTGGTTCTCATTGTAAGTAGACACTGGGTCACAGTGTATTACTCTATTTGTACACAAGATCAAAGTAGCATGCTTGCTGTTGCATAACACAAAACCAAGCCAGGCGGGCAAAAGCATACTGTAGGACATCAAACTCAATATCTGGTGAAGAAAAATGCTTCATTATTCGTGTGGTGACATTTTTATGTTAATGCACATATGTGTCACCAGACTAGCTAGTGCTGTTTTGCATTTTCATTTAAGAAAAAATGTCCACTTTAGGGCAGATAAAGTCTTTGAAAACCAAATGTTAAAAGTTATTTTAGTTTCAAACTGTTAAAAATTTACAGCATATATAAATGTATTTAAAGCCTGACACAAAACATGGCTTTTGTCTTGATAACCTACACTATGAAAACTGCACAGAGAGTGCATTTTGACAAAAATCAAGTCCATAGTTTGTATTTAGACTTTAAGGCTAAAATTTCTGAATACTCAAGGCTTGTTTTTTTTTTAATGACAACAGGAACTACTTGTCTGCTAGGCGTCACAAAGTCGTTCATGGGAATGCTTATTCACCCGAGCTCCACCCTCTTATTCAAATATGGACACTTGTTGATAACAGCTCCATCCATTTTTTATCAGTCTATAATGTAAATGTAACAGGCTGAAGGTGCTGTTTTGCTCATTTTATTTGAATATTGTCCACACAAAAGCAGGTTGTGACTTTGAAAATAAAATTTTAAACTGCATTTTTTGATTGTTATTATGGTCTCAAAACACAGAGTACATGTAAATGAAATTGCAAATTCACTCGTTGATTTTTATTTTTATTTTGACTCCTTTAACTTATGTAGTTTAGGAAAACTATATTACCATGCGTAAATACATTTTTATGCACAAATTTATCTATATATCTATATCATTTTTAAAATCATTATTGTGATATAGCTCTTGACTACCATAGTGGCATCAGACTTAAGCTCTGCACATTTAAGAAAATGTTGACATTTTGGAAAAGTACAAATTGCCTTCTGGTATGTGTTTAAAAGAGAAGATTAATACCACTTCTTTCCCCTGTATGTTAATGCAAGGATACAGCCAGCACATAACAAACAAACTAACAAACTAAATAAATAAATACATAAATAAATAAAATACTAATAATGAAAATTTGGATAGCAAATGTTGGTTATGTGCTTACTATTACCTGACTGGAGGCAGGAAATTTTTAGAGGCTAAAGCAGTGTATGGTGTCAGTTTTACACTTAATTTTTGTACAAATGAAACAGATATAGTGGATAATAGTAGTATAAAATGGTTAAGTGAACTTACTATCCCAATGTTTCTAGTCTTTTTGCTAAACAAAGCTAGATGATTGCTAGGTAGAGCTCCATATTAACCATATAGAATTCAAAATTTCCACCAGAAAGCAGTTTAAAGTTTTTTTCTCTTGCCCTAACTAACTGTAACTATGGTTTAGACATAATATGCACCTTCAGTACATTAAGAAACAAACAGAGACTAAGTTACCCTAACTTAGGGGCTGCTATGTAAAGTATTTGTGGATAACTGTCACCAAATATTATAGAAGTACTCAAAATGCTGAATAGGGGGAGTAATTCTTAATAAGCTTACCTTGCGTAAGGACATTGTTAATGTTCCAGTGCTTCAGGTCAGTGATGTGGAATTATCACCCCCAGCCTGAGCTCCGTCAGCACACCTGACAGCTCACAGGACCTGTGCCCCGAATTTCCTGGCACCTGCCCCACGAGTAGCTCGTGGATGACAGCAAATGCTTGGAGAGGCCAGATAGAAATCACAGTGCACAGTGCCAGGTTCACTCCGTGTACGGTCAAGCTTCTTTTGTTGTGCCACCTTATTGTCACGCACCAAGGGGTCAGTGTTTCCTTTGTTCCCTCTCTGGTCTCCAACCCCACACCGCCTGCAGAGGCTGTAGCTCTGTTAGCAGAAGCCCAGGTGACATCAGCTGGTATTTTTTGCCCACCCTGAGGCGCTCCCAGGTCGCCCTGCAATCCTTCACAGTCTTGCAGGTTTGACACTTTCTTATATAAAGGCAATATATCAAGGGGAAGGAATTTCTCCTCAGTAAAAAGTTGGACAGAGTGGCAAAATGAAATACAAGATGGTGTGGAAATGTAACGTTGTAATACTCGTGGACACAAAGGGAAATTTTTCCAAGTTTTCTGAGTGCACATAAAAAATTGTTATAATCTTATTTATTGAGTCATATTTGATTAAATATAAATACTCAGACACTTTTGTGCTCTCAACCCAGTAAAATAATCAACTCAATTAAAAACAAACAAAGCAATGTGTCAACAAATATTATATGTGCAGAGGTTCAACACATACTTTCTTTGACAAAACAAACTACAATAATATGATTTATAAGGTGGTTTTATTGATATTTTAAGAAAGAATTCAGTCACACTGGGGAGCGAGATGGAGCACACCTTACACATCATCTCTGTTGTATTTAAAACTTAGCGCACAGATAAAAAAAACTCTGCTCCATTCAAGACACTGAGAAATCCAGAAATGAACCAAAGATGAAATTGCTCAAAAATTGGAAATGCTTGACAGCGATTGAACTGGCTGAAATGGGCTTACACGGCACATTTGGTAATTTGCACACCTACCTGCTCTTCAGAGCAGTACAATTACAGAGTGTCTCGGGGGCCGTCAGTGCCCCGGCTGCACCCAGACTGCTTCCCTCTCACACTGCCCTGCTTGGCGACCGAGGTGCTAGCGTGAAATGGCTGTTAATTCCTTCTGCTATCTGTCCCGTGCAGAGCCTGTTTTAAGCCTTCATATGAATCTTTTGCCTTACGAAAAAAAAAAAGAAATAAGGAAATCGAAGAGTGAAAAAACAGACTGAGCCACCAGAAATGAAAACATCAAACAAGTATGAAATGCAAAATAGCATGAACCTTGAATTTTCTAACATCAATGAGATTTAATGAGTATTCCACCTTCTGGCTCCAACCATAGACAAACAAACAGAGTGGAGAAATAACAATGCAGAAATGACTGATAAAAGACAATCATGACTAGGAAAAGAAGCACACTGCATGTTCGACTTCTCTCACTTTTGCCAGCAAGTACCCTGCTTTTGTTCCAGAATTTCATCAGGACCCTTGAGCTATGTTTCATCAAGTTTAAAGTCAGTATCATATGAGTGTTTGTGTAAATTCACCCGTGAACATTGTCCAGCTGGATCCATCTAGATCATTAAAAGGCTCTCCTGAATCTTCTGACACTGAACACAACTTTGATGCTGCCATTAATAGGAGACTCTTCCAAGTTCAAACAGCCTACTGTACGTCTTCAAAAATGAGCTGTACTATCTATCCTGCTGAAAACGCTGTTTTAATGTGTCATCGTAGAGTGATTGGTCAGCTGTAGAAGGACTGTGATGGAAGCCTAGGTCTGACATGTTGGCTTACAGCAGCAGCATGCATATCAACACAGTGATATGATGGACATTGGCACCTGTCGTAACCTATTAGTCCACCTCCTGAAGCTCCTCACCACTTCTTCTTGAGTTTTTTAGGTGCAAAGTACTTTCACTGAAATTTGGGAGAACATAGTATTTTTTTTGCATTTTGTTCCTCTCTTTTGAACCAGATGCATCAAATGAATAAAGGGATATGCACACATAAGTTCGACACAATACAGGGAACACCTGTTGCTGTTTTTTTTTTTCTCCCTTGATGTTCACATTACCCATTGCCTTCAGTGCGTCTGCCTAATTGTTATTATTGTCACTTTGCTCAGCAGGAAGTGAATAAAAACAAGGCATCAAAATGAGCAGAGTAAAAATAGCCATTCCCTAGATGATGCTCCATAAAAGATGATTAGCAAGTTGATTGTATGAATAATGTATTCTGATGATGTGCACTATTTAAGTCATTGATGGATGGGGGGGTGGGGGACTTCTTCTCTTGTTCTTGTTCTTCTCTTGCCACTCAAATCACAAGGTCACAGGTTAAAGCACTTAAACACGCAATGTTCCCCTCAGTTAATTTAAAAATATGTTCAGCGGTGAAAGAGAAAAAAGAAATTTGGGAGGAAAATGATAAGGGTGAAAAAAAATCTCTTTCTAGTATTGTTCAGATAACTATAATAAATGGGCCTCTCCATCTCACACACTCTGGTGTGATTCATTTTAAATGCATTGCAGAATAAGCTTTTGGACTCCAGAATGATCACCTGTACTCTCTATACTGCTTATTAGGCAGGAGTGAATGATGTGGAATGAGGCCTCATCCCTCAAAATAATCTGTAGTTTAAACTGCTAGGCAGCATAATACACATCATTATGGATCTTTTTAACGATGTCTGACAAAACTGTGTGACACCTTTTTGTCTTCATGTGGAGCAGATTTTAAGTAATCATTTTTTTGTTTTGTTTTGTTTTGTTTTGTATTAATACATGTTCAAACAATTCATTAATATATAAACACACTCTGGGCTGATTGTACCTCATTTTGCTTGAAATCATCATCAAGACTCTCAAACAAACCCTCATGGGTGAAGATGATAGAGACTCTGAATGGTTCGCTTGTTGCATACATGACAACAGCACATAAGGGCCACCATGACTGTATCTGCACCGGATAAACTGACAGCACTTTGTTTCCCTCTACTGGTGATTAGTGTAACTACCGTCTGTGCTAGACAACTTGACATTTGCAAGACTGGGTTTGTGCACATATTTGGGTGCATGCTGGATGTATATGTGCATATTATTGTGTTGTGTCAGTGTGAGAAACAAAAAATTGCAACTCATAATAGAGAGTAAAAGTAAGAAAGACAGAGAGAGAGATTACCTAGTATTGGAGTCTAGGATGAAAGCAAGGAGAGAAGCAAATGATGTATATGTGCTTATCATTGTGTTGTGTCAGTGTAAGAAACAAAAAAAATTCCAACTCATAATCGAGAGTAAAAGCAAGACAGAGAGAGAGAGAGAGAGAGAGAGAGAGAGAGAGAGAGAGAGAGAGAGAGAGAGAGATTAACTAGTATTGGAGGCTAGGATGAAAGCAAGGAGAGAAGCAAATGGTTTGTAAATGTTGTAGTCACCAGTGGTTGATCTCCGCGGGTGATGGATGTATGGCATTCCTCTTAAATAGAGCTGTTGGCAACAGACTGTAAGGGCTCAGCGGAACAAATCAATTGTGACAAAAATCATCTGCTGCTAGGTCGAATTATCTAGCAGCAGGTAAGACATATCAATAGAAAAAAAAAAACAACAACATTGATTTTAGTCTTCTGGCCTGTTTTCATAACCCATTGTCAGCTTGGAATGCTTTTTCACATTATCACCAGTGAGGCTTTGAAGGCCCGCTACGAAGCTCCTGCAGGGTTGTCAAGTTCCATGGGAACGTTTTGATGTTAATTGATTGGTTGATAGAGACAGACCAAAAAAATATCACTTCCTGCCGAGCACTCTGAGGTGCAGCTCGCCATTCCCTGTTGTCTCCCTTGATATTTCAGCACATCCTGAGAAGAATGTCAGTGCCTCAGCGTGCAGTGAGGTGAGGTGGTATAATTTTCAGATCTCAGTTTGTTCTCCTGTTTGACTTGATGCCATAGAGAGCGAACACATCTCAGAAAATGGGTGGTCCTTGAGAAAGGGTCGTCCTTGAAGGAAGTGTTTATGTGTGAACCCTTCTCTATTTTTTTCTCCAAACAGTTCAGAGAGCAGCCCAAGCGTTCCCATAATAGACACACACACACCTAGCACACAGAGCTGCAGACAAACACATGACCCCAGTGTGATGCGCTGATGCTGGAGTGGCTGTGTGAGGCCAAGGTCACATAGTCTCATTCTTTTATTCCCATAATCCCCTATGTCGGCAGGGTGAGGGGCCTGCTAATGGCTAGCACTCTCTGAAAAAAAAGGAACTGCTGTGTTAACATAGACTCCAGAGATTCTCACAACCCACAGTCGACCACACTGCATAAGGAGCATAGCACGCGGTCTATACAATCCATCAACATGGCTAATTAAGCCCCAACAAAATCCTTGAGAGAAGCATTAGGAGGGGAACCAGAGGTGTAGGTGTAGCACCATTACTGGGATACAGAGAATACAATGAGGTTGGACTGCTGGGAAATTATCTGGCTTGTTTGAATCTACTTATAGAAACAGCCTGCGTAACAGGTCCTACAGAACTACTTGAGTAATAAGAATTTTCAAGTCAAGGGACCACTGGAAGAACTTCTTTGATTTGTTGTTGTTGTTGTTGTTGTTGTTGTTGTTGTGATTTTTATTGTTTTTTTAAAAAAAATCTCTTCTCAAAGTAGCAAAAGATTAAAAATGAATATGATCACCAGTGCAGAAGGATAGTGGTTAAGACTCAGAGACATTAAAATCCCATTAGTCACAGATGTCATTTGTCTGCTGATAGCCATCAGGCTGTCGTCATTTTGGAAATACGTGCCTTTCCTTTTAAAAATATCTTAAAAATACAAGCATATAAATAGAATTTAAAAGTAATTATTTCACTGCTCAAAATACTGAAGTTTTTATCTGCATTATGAGTAAGACTGTTCATTTGCTTTCATCTTTGATGAACCCCAAGCCCTTAACTGACATTATACATGCTGCAAAATTCTGTGTTCAGATCAGTTTTAGTCCTGCATGTAAAAAAAACATGCCCCTTATTCATTTGAATGAGGCCAATCCATTGACACAGCAGGAGTGCCAAAGCAGGGGTCCGGCAAAAATGATGCAGCAGGCTCAACTTTTGCTACTTTCTGTTTGAAAAGCCTTAAAACTTCCAGAATCACATAAATTCTTTCTTTTAATCTGCCAGCTAAATTATATAATTATACCTTTTAAATTTTAAAGGGAAGCTGTATCATCCCACCATATATAGCAGCATAGCTTGTGCTATTGTGCTGTGTGAGTTCAGTGTGAATGTATACAAAAATAGCAATGAAAAAGAAATTCCTCGATACAGATTAACTGCAGATTTCATTTCAGTGTGGTCTCGGCAGCGATATAATCTACAATCATCTACATTTTAATCAACAACACAGGAAGATTGTGAGCCAAGCTTCCAGAGCGCATAACCCCTTGTCACTGCATGCTCATTGACAGTTCATCTCCCTGATTTTTTTTTCTACATTTTTGATGAAAGACATGATCCTCATCAGTTGATGGATGTCCTTAAATTGGGGTTGAGAGAGAAATTTAAGGCTCTCAAATAGGATTGTCTCTCTCTGTTCCCTATTTCGATGCCTCAGATCAACAATCTGTCCTCTAGGTAGGCGAGAGCAGGCAGGCAGCCGAGAAAGTGGTTCAGATTAAAACGAGGTAATGGCACATTTGCTAGGCCCTTTGTGTGGGGCGCGCATGCAATTTAAGAGGCTGCCATACAGGACGAGTTAATATTTCATTGCACGTCAGAAAATGGGAATAGAGGGGAGAAAAAAAATGCATATGTCTCATTTTGCAATCTGATTCGTCTCAGCAAATCAGTCTGAGTCTATGTCATTCCATAATGAACTCTCCTCAACTATTCTAAGCATTCTGCTGCCATGCCGCTGCCTGCTTTCATACCCACTGAATGTGGAATATATTTTGAGCTAAGGCAAGGTGTAAGGGTCTCTCTCTCAGCCCCCATCTCTGTCTCTCTCTCTCTTTCTCTCCCTTGTCACATAGATCGACTACTGTTTTTTCCCCTCCTTCCCTCTGTCCTCTCTCCCTCTGTCACCACTCAAAAAAATGTTACTCCTACCCCCATTATGAACTCTCCCTAACTCTCCCTTCACCTCACCTCACCTCACCTCACCTCACCTCAGCTCACCTCAGCTCACCTCGCCTCCACCTTGTGTTGGTTTAGAGATCGAGATAATGGACGGAATGGGAGGTTTTGATTGACTAAGATGCTGAGATGTAATCTTGAGCAAGCTGAAATGTGAAGTGTGTGCTTGTGTGTTATGGGTGTGAGTGGAAAGGAGGGAAAGGGCTGGGGCAATGTGTGATGCTCGGTTTATTGCATCGCGAGCTCATTTGTTTGTATTTTATACCTCATTTCAGCTCAGACGAGCCGGCTCCACATTTCAGCTGTGGGTGACCCAGTTTCACAACACTGTGTGACTCTCTCTCTCTCTCTCTCTCCCTCCCTCTCTCTCTAATGATATAACATTCCCCTTTTTATACATTACTTTTAGTAAATACGCCTCACTTTGCGGATTTGATTTAATGCAGTATACCTTCAAACTGGAGGAAAATACAAACTCTAGCTATTCCACTGTGATAGTTTCTCCTCCGTCCCCTCAGGCACAGCTATGCACTACGTTAGCATGTTAGTGCAGTGCGTGACACTACTCTGACAGCACTCTAAACATCAGAAGGACTAAAGCTCATCTAGGCCGTCAGGGATATAAACATGGGGTACTTAAACTTGGAGATGCCCTGTTTATGGGTACAGAGAAGCATATGAGGAAGATAAAATATGGGTAAAGCAACATTTAACATAAAAAACTGCGCTGTTTCTATAGCAGATCTATTTGCAGACTTGCTCCATAGTGACAGCGACAATGTTTATGTTTGAGTTAGCAGTAATTAACTTGTCTAAATAGTAGGCTATGCATCTCACAAAGGGTAAACTTCTCTACTGACATTAAGTAAGTTGCATTAATAAAAATGATCGTTCTCTGAGAGCTCAGTTAAGAGACTATCAGTGACATTAACCTTATAGCTTTATTTTTGTCTCATCTGCTGTGCCAAGTCACAAAACTAATGTTTCTGCATTTCCTGCTGTACTGCAGGTTTGTTCATTCTCCCTTAGGAGGTTCTGAACATTTCCCTTTCTCTGGGTGCACTGAGAGATAGTGTGCTAGTCTGTCTGCTGTTCCAGTCCAGGTGCAATGAGAGCAGGTGGACAGGGGCGGGACTGCCAGGGGACCACAGGGGGGCAGAGAGGCTTAGTGGGTCATAGTGGGAAGGGTGGTGCAGCTCAATCATTTCCCTTACCCTGAGGGCACCTCGGAGCTGTGCAGCTGTGAAAAGACTGTCGTCTGGGAAAACTCAGCTTGCACACACATAGAGCGAAGCATGTGATACAGCATGCAGTGCATTCTTGTACACACAGCACACATACAGCAAACTAAGATAAACACATATGAACAGGAGCTGACATATTTTATAGACCATACACAAATTCTCACTCTCATGCTGTCTCTACTGCACATCCTTCCGTTTGTTCGTTCCACTCTCTGCCCACAGTTCATACATGTCCCGCATATACACTACCCCCACCCTTCCAGCCTCCCCCACCCCCCCACCC
The DNA here is from genome assembly GCA_029814665.1 of Acanthurus lineatus. Lineage (NCBI taxonomy): Eukaryota > Metazoa > Chordata > Actinopteri > Acanthuriformes > Acanthuridae > Acanthurus > Acanthurus lineatus. Next base: position 9,305,644 of record JAPZDV010000023.1, on the reverse strand, counting down.
TACCCCCAACCCCATTCATTTCTCCAATTCTCCCAGCTCCTGCAGCAGGGCTGGGTAGTAGCTGGCCCGTGCCATCCATTATTCCCAGGCAGAGTGCATTAAAGATTCATCTCTGCAGCTCAACCTCAAAGGAAAGACTATGACCCCTGGTATAACTGCTGAATTATGGAGACCGCCAATAAAGTTGTTTGCCTTTGATCTCATTCTCAGCTTTCTCCCTCCTAGGTGAATGTGGACAGGTGAACACATGGACTCACGCAGACACACACACACACAAAAAGTGCTGTCATACACTCTATATTCCGTTTTTACTCACTCTCGCCACTGCTCTTCTCCTATCTTACAAACACAAATTTGTACTCATGTGTCCTCTATATTCTACTTTCACTCTGTATTCCCCCTTCTCTGCCTCTCCTTCTCTCTCTCTCCCCCTCTCTCTCTCTTTGTCCCTCGCAAACACACAAAGACACACACAGAACAACACAGAAACAAAACAAAACAAAACAAAACAAAACAAAGACCCTATAAACAAAAGCATATCTCTGAGAGCATGATGATGGAACAATTATGTGAAAACAGTCGTGCCTGTCCTTTCCCTGCATACCAAGTGACTGTCTGGTGCTATAAATTTCACCCTTGCCATCAAGCACAATCTCTGCATCCCCCTCCTAAGCTAAAAGTGGCTTGCTGCTCCACTGGCAGTGGTAGAAACACATTTGCTCACACATGCCCATTGTTTATATTTAATCGATGTCGAGTGGAAGGTCTGTTCAAAATGGCTGTCATTTGTCAAGTATTAATAATTCAGTCACACAAGCACAAACACACAGACAGGAATGTGCAGGAGAGCATACACACTCTCATGCTGGGTTGTATGAAGTGGCCCTCACCTAACGGTGGATCCTCATACTCAGCTTTCATTGTCTTCTTCAGATGGCTCCTGCTCTCAGATGGCCCTGAGGTTGTGGCAGAGGAAGGAAAAAATGGTCGTGCAGCAGCTCCAAAGAGACCATAACACAAGAGGGTTGTGCAGCTGCCTCCCTGGAAACCAAATATGAACACTGAATGAAGCTATCAGCCTATCAGGCGTGGTCAGAGTTCATTTTATCATGTGACATGGTTAGTGGCTGGTCGTATTGGTGTGCATGATGGGACATTAACTTTCCTCCTAATAGGTTCACAAGACTCACACACACAGAAAGGCTGTGTGTTGCCTTCAAGACAGGGAAAGGATTATAGGTGAAGGTGAGGTTGCATGTGTGTGTGTGTGTGTGTGTGTGTGTGTGTGTGTGTGTGTGTGATGGGGGCATTCCATTATCTAGGTACCCAATGTCTCACCCTGGACCCAATTATAAATCTGGGCTGACCTGTGCAGTAGTCACAAGGAGAACCCGTGTAAGGACAAAGACAAGGAAGCTGTGGTTAAATCAAGCTCATTTTGCCTCACTTCTACACACCTGTGTGTGAATACACATAGCAGACAGATCAGCCTTTGTATCTTCCTTATGTGTTGATAGATTTGTGGAGATTGTTACAATGGGTACAGGTGTATGGCAGAAAAAAAAGAATTCCTGGTTGATTAATGAGGTGTGACCAGCCCTCGGCACTATGTTCTTAGATAGAGTGAATGCTTTGTCTCACGGGAGTTACAGGAAATGAAAAAAAGTGCACACAAACACAAACACACGCACACATACATACACACAGCGGACAGCTCCCCATGGAGTACCTTGCCAGCCTTCTGAAAGTGCACATGTTGACTGGAGACCACTAATGGTGTGTTGTTGTCATGCAGAGGTGTTGCACCAGTGATTTGGGAAGTGGAATTTTACATTCCTGATGTAAGATGGGTTATAAGTGACAACCTTGCTAGTCAAGGACAGGTGAACGTTTGAGGACACCAGGTGGAAGAGGAGAGCCTTAGGTGTCTGCAATGGGAGCAGCAGAGACAGGGCAACTGAGAAGTGAAGAGAGCAAAGAAAGTGATGGCCAAGGAGAGATGTGTTTGCACATCAGAAAAAAACAAGGTGATAAAAAGAGCAGTGTTTGAAAAGACAAGTAAGTTCTCAGTAGGGAATCAGATGTTGTTTTTCACACTGGTGTTGACATTTTACTCTTGAAGGTTGCTGAAAATGTACATATTAGAAAATGCACACAACCCCAAAGTGAACTTCTATAATCGTATAATGAATAACAGAACAGCTTCAAATTATGTCTTTTATATTCAATAAACTATGATTTATTCATTGCATACCTCCAGAGAGCACCACAAATACAATGTGTTACAATCACTTATCTCAGCCTCATGCGCATTACCTATAAAAGCTGACACAGATGCATTTTTCTAGAGCATGTAGATGTGATGCACGACCTGAAATGACACACAATACTCCAGTCTTGATATCATAATAGGTAAATCATATTTCATGTGCAGCCAATTGTGCGCTGGGCCTTTATCTGTGAGTATTATATTATATAAACCATCCACAAAGCATTTGCGTCATGCCTATAATGAAGGCATAGAGACCACTGATGTGTGAAATAAAGGACAGCTTGACAGCACTTGAGCTGTCCTGTACAACCCGTGCAGAATCGTCCACATTAGAAGACAATGGAATTCTCAGTGAGAATAAAATGCAATACATCACAGTCTTCAGTGCCACAATGAGAGAAAGACAAAAGGCAATAAATCACTCTAGACTTATGTGACCCTTTTACATAATTCTTTTTTAAGTTTATCATTGTATGCCATTGCAAACTAATTTGGCCATAATGTGTTTTACCTGCAGGAAAAGTCAGCTGTGAGATTGCTGTTGGGAAAAGAAACTGTTAGCTCACTTATGATTTCGACTTGAACTTTCATCACTGGCATATTATATGTCCTAGTCTGGAGGATAAAAATAAACCACCAGCTAATGCATTCATCCCAGGTAACTGATTATTACATGCAGCGGACATGAAACATCCTTACCAACATTCATATTTATTAAATGCAAATTAAACGTTCAAACAGTCAGTGATCATCATTACTGAGAGAACAGAGACAAACATTTGGCATGATTTAATCATGTTACATCAGAGAGTCGTTTTCACATTAACAGATCATGCAGAAATGTTTCGCTTTGCTTCTCCCGACTCAATCTGGGTTATTGCCATTTATTGTTAATAGTCTGTTAAAGTTTGTTGTTTGAATCAGCAGTTTACCTAATGTAATTGGGGTCACACTGAAGTGCAGATAAATGGAGACCTAAGCTAGCCAGGCTGTGTTTAATGTTTCATATAAAGGTACCCTTGAAATGGTTTACAAGAAGCTTATTGAATATGGCTTGATGGATTGAGATTTTACAATACAGTAAGCCTTTGTGTGTGTGTGTTTCTTTGTGTGTGTGTGAGGGAAATCAAGTGAGGTGAAGTAGCAGTGGTACTGTCAAGGTCATAAACAAAGTTTCAAATGCAAATTTTTATTGAAGGCCATTTTTTTTCACACTTCTGTTTCTTCAGAGTGAATGTGCTGATGCGTGTGTGAGTGCATGGACCTCAGGCGTAGTATGCGTGTGTACATGTTTGTGTACGTAGCGTGTTTGTGCATGCAAGTGTGTGGAGGTGAACGTGTGTGCCAGTTGTCAAGGCCTGCAGGAGATGTTCCTCCAGGGTGCCGTTTTATCTCACACCTGTTCTGCCTCCTTCATAGTTCTCTCTTTATTCTGCTGCCTAATCTGAAGAGATGCTACTAAGCACACATATCTCATTTGATTCTGCAGGGCAAAGCTCCCCTTGCTGGTGCCTTTGATAGAACCATCTCCTTGACAATCAGATAAGACAAGTGCTGCTGTGTAGTCAGCTGAGCCTAACTCAGCCAATCATCACCAACCTGCACCCTCTCCCTAATGACTGTCACACCAAATGCAGAAAACAGGCCATACAAAGAAAGAATTGGGTTGGAGATCCTTGTCACCACCTTACCTCTGCTAATTAGGTTTGTTTTGTTATGATTGTTATTTCCAGATTCCTTACACAGTCCAAGATAATGGCTTGCTATTAGCCAAGGAGACAAAAACGAGCATGTAATTAAACATTTTCAAGCCAGTGTGCAAACAGTGCTCCATCATGCTCGGCTTCTGAACTAAATTTATAGACAGCATCTCTGAGGCTGTGAGCAATTGTCCACTCACTCGTGATTTTTGTAATAATCATAATATCTTCTAACTGCTCTTCTAAATTATATTTTTGTCATTACCCCAAAAGAGGTAACCTTTCACTATAACAATACAATATCTTCTCTCGAGCCAGACCACTGCTCACAGACATGGACTTAAATAAGAGTTAAAACTCAACAGGGCAGTGAGAGCTATTCACTCGGTCCACACACACACAAACACACACAGAAAAAAAAAAAAATCAATGCAATAACTGCATGAGGTCTGGCATTGAGGCGGAGAGAAATGAAAGCAAAAAGTTTGGTGGCAGTAAACAGAAAAACTACTAAAATGATGATAAATCCAAAAAAATCCAAAGCTTGGGGAAACTTTTCATCTTTTCAAAGTTCACTTGAATTGTATAACCATTAAAACAACAACCATCTGCACCTTAATGCACAATGCTGAACTGGGCTTTGATGTAAAATAGCTGCAATTGTTTTTAATGGAAAAGGAAAAAGGTGCACAGACCACTCTATAGAATTTATGTCCAAATTTGATCTTACATGTAACCAAACATGAACAACCATGCTACAATCACGAAGCTGCATAACTTTTATTTCCATGCTGTCCACTATCCATGTCCTTAGTGCCCCCAGTGTGGAGGGTAGACAAAAAAAGGGAGAAATAAGGACAAGTGACTTTATCTATATTAAAATTTATTTTGTAGAGAGATTATATTTTAGTATTTCAAGAAAATTTTAAATATATCTGCATATGAATGCATTCTATGACAGCTTACTAACATGTCCTTGGTTGACATAAAAGATGCAAATTGTGGTAAAACATTCAGTTAAAGAAACAACTTGCGCTTCACTTGCCTTCTAAAATGAATCTTTTTTGAATGGTATTCTGCATTTAAATGATTGTAATTTAAACAAAAATCACTTTGAAATTGGTTTTATATGGTTCTGAAAAAAGGCTTTCTGCAAATCCTTAAAGAGGAGCCAAATATGAAAACTAAATTATGCTCTGTGTTATTTAACTATGTTAAAACAAAATACCCAAAAAATGACTGCATATGAAAACTAAAACACTTGATCCCATCACAACAAAGCTCTATAAAGCCAAGAGATGAGCAGAAGAGAGGCCCCCTCTCTTAACTGTTCCTGACACCAATTCACTTTGGTGCCTCAGGGGGACCCTCAGACCAATGAGACTGAACCAAATTACAACACTTCAACAAAACTTCACCGCTCATTTGAACACTGGGGGAAAAGCAGAAAGCAAAACGCAGTGCTTTGTGGCCCTAAAAAGACAGAACAGAGTGGCAGATTACCTGACTATAGAGAATGACATTAAATACAGAACCACTTTGACAAAGTACAGAGTCAGCAGGCACAGCTTGGCTGTGTAGCCCACCAGATAATAAGAAAACATGGCTCCCTACAGCAAAGCAACTCAGCCAGCTGTAAAAAGGAAAAGAGACACAGCAACACTTCACAACAGAATGGACTAAATTCAGAACAAAACATTTCAGCTAATTTATACACAAACATCCCCAGCTGTACTCTCGAGTGTGGCGTAATTCCTCCAGTCTTCTCCCTTATTTTACATACACAACCAGTTCTCATCAGCAAAACACATTTTTGAGTGAAACATAATGCTTTTCAGATAGCATTTTTTTCTCAATTTATCAAACAGAATGGTCTCACCGAGCATTCTGCAAAATCTTCCCATATGGCATTTAGGGGTAGAATAATTTGCATTTGGCTTAAAAGTAATATATAATTAGTGTATAATTTGTTTTTGCAACTTGCATTAAATAAGTAAATAAATAAATTAAAAAAATTATAAATTATAAATGATAAGCCATTTGGTCAAGCTTTATGTATAAGCATGCTGTGCAAAAGGTTAACCCTGACAAGGAGCAGTAGTTTTATCCACACTTGGAAATCAGAGTGAAGATGAAATGCGGTTAGCTTGAGTATGTGTCATTACATTAGAAGTTGTAGATTTTTTTTAAATATGAAAGAGATCATTTTTGTAGTGTGTTTAAAATTGGGGCTCTTTCACTTCAATCAAAACAAAAACAAAAGCCTGCTGATGCACATGAGGCCAAAATAATGCACTGTGCCATGCACACAGCCCTCAAGGTTCAAGTAATACACAATAGAAACATCATATCCAAATGTCAGGAAACATGTGGCGTGTGATGAGACTCTCCTCTAAACCCCTGTGACCTGGATGTTTTCTTGTACACAACTGGTAGGCTGCCCTTCAAGGAGCACATCAATAAGTAAATATGTGGCCTTCCCAGAAAAGAAAACATAATCCCTGAGTTTGACGCTGAAGAAGCCTGATTACTCTTCTTGCTCTGTGGATTCATTGTAAGAGTGGGGGCTGTGAGTCTTCCCCCTGGAGACATGCGGGGGACATCAGTAAGCACAACGCCTGTCATCTCGCATCTGTCCTCTCCATCCCCTTTTCCTGTCATCGACGATTGGATCAGGGATAACGACTCTCGCAGGGACCCTTTACAGGAAGGTGGTCATTACGCAGATATGGTGGAGGGGCCACAAATCCAGCCATCCATGTTATGGTTAACAATACGCTACAATACAGCAGCTGAAAGAAAACAAGATCAGCCACCAGTCATGCAATGCGGTGCATCATTTCCTCACCCTTTCCACCCCTTGGCATCACTATTACACATCATGGAGAAAGGAGCTTTGAAGGGAAAAATAACCACATCAGTCATTCATCCTTCGCAGATACACAGAACACATTGCTCGTTAAATCCCTGCACCAGCTCTTTTACAACATTTGCATTCATAAATCAGTGGGAGAACTGTGAATAGCGTCTATTCCCTTATTTATTATTTTTCCAGCTACTTGAATGCTTCCATCTGGATACGAGGGTCAAGACATCAACAACATAATGTTAAAAAAAAAAAAAAGTCAACACATGCATGAAAGCTCAGCAGCTGCTTATGATGTTGTGGTTTTGGCAGATGGCTCTCGGCCATTCTTCTCCCTCGATCATGCTACTACATGCACTTAAGGCTGCTGGATAAGTGAGTCTTTCTAAAGCCAAGGCGTAAGACAGTCTGTCTCTCCTCAACACTGTGAACACATCATTATTGGCCGGACCTCGAGAACTGCCAAGTTAAACTGAGCAAACTTTAGAGAGCAAAAAACAGCTCAGTGGTTAGGAGGTTATCAGTGGTAGACAGAATCAATCAGTGATGTGTCAGCTTCAATGTGATGGTAAATTTCATTTCATTTCACTCTCATTTCACATTTTAAGTCTTTTAAATGATACATAATGAACATATCATAAGGTGCTGCAATAATCGGTGATACAGTGAATGACAACACACCGGCACGTATGAGGAATGTGCAGAGAACACATCAGTCTGACATTAATGTTGATTTACTGCTTTCATCCTTCAATGTCGTAAAACTTGTCTTTCATTGCTTCTCTCTCATCCTGTCTCTTTATTCTCTTCTCTCTCTCTCGCTCTCACTCTCGCTCTCATACAACTAACACATCACACATTCTGCTGCTGCTGCTGCTCAAAAGTTGCAGCACGAGCCACAGGCGAGGCTGTGCCACTTACACTCAGGTTTATAGTCTTGGTTTTATTATACACCTCCCCATAAGGCAGCCCTCAGAGACGATGACACCCCAGACACCTATTTAAAGGGCTTGGTGAGCCGCAGATGACGGAGCCCGGGCAGTGGCAGGTTGTCATCTGCAGGCCTTGTCTCTGTTTATGGGCTGTTAGAGCGTTTGAACCGCAGGGTCAGTCCTGCTGCGGAGGCACCATAACACTCCATAGGCACACCACAAAATGAACAAAAATAAATCCTAATGAACCTTTTAAGCCCTCTTGTCCGTCCGTAGGCTAGGAGCGCCGTGTGCAAAGAGATAATGCAAAGGGACAGGGGGAGAAGTGGTCTGCCAGCAGGGACAATGAGAACGGGCAGAAGGGCTGTCACTGCTTTGTAAAACCTGGTGATTATCCTCTGAGGTGACAGATGCTGAAGAGGTGATTATACTGGTGCAAGTATCACAGGGCAGTATTGCTGTTTGTTTGTGTAGGCATGAATGTGTGGATTCGATGGGGCTACTTCTCAAAACATATATGAAACAAACACCTCTAGTGGTTATAAAATGGCTGGTCAATAAACTAGTGAGAAATCAAAAACATGACAGGCAAACATTTTGGGAACAATCAGATAGATTCAGTGTGTTATTTAGTTTCACTGTTTGCAGTCTCACCTTGCTTTTTAATCCTCCAGGCTTCAGAATGACTCTGTCGTGAGGAAAGACAGCAACACACAACTTCAGGGAATAAGGAAACACATCTCAGAGAAAGGAATGAGGATATTAAGATTTTCTGTCACCTCTGATGACCGATATGATAAGGGGGAATCTTGCTGTGTCTTTATTTTAAACGAGTAAGAGGTTGCTGACTCTACCTGGCATAAAACCAAGATTAAGGAAATCAAGAGCTCAGGCTCAGTTATTTCCCATCTGTCAGCCCTGCACTACATGTGGACAGCACCCTCAACCAGGAGGATCCATTTTAAGCTCTGCACAGGAAGTCACAACACTCACATAACCAGACATATGTGTACTGTTATGTTTTATCACTATGAAAGAGATTTTTGTTCTGAATCATAAACTTAGATAAATTCTTATACTCATCGGTATGTTTCTTAGAACTGCTAGCATCTGGACAAGAAAAAAAAAAGAATGATATTAGATCTTAATCCCCCTCTCTTTAACCTCCAATCCTTTGCTGTCTCACTTCGTTCATTGTATTGGAGAATCATTTTATCACCCTCTTGACTGAGAGCCGCAGAGTCGCAGCTCTATGACGACAGCGCAGCCGAACCTCCGCCCCCACCATAACCATCCAACCTCTATGCCTCCACCTCTATCAGAGAACATGTGGACAGGGTCTCGGTAAAAAGAGGGCACAGAGAACAGGCAGGCTGAGGAGGGAGGTAATTTCTGCTGTCTCACCTCAGCGCTTTCCTCATTCGACTCTGATTAGCTCCAATAATGTATCTCAGACTTTTCAGCTGTTCAAAAGGACGGGGGCTGAAAGGAAGTGAGCGAGAGGGGCAAGATGGTGAAGAATACGTCCCCTCCCTCACAGCTCTTCCACACCATTAATCTTTCTCCTCTCGCTGTCGTCTCGAGAAAGTGATTATGGAGACTTAATTGTATTTGAGGAGTTTCTCTACATTGTATATATTTTACCTTTTAAGAGGACTTGTCAAACTTTGCAAATGGAGATTAGCAGCATTTCTCCTGCGCTGGTGGAATCTCAGGGATGATGTTTGAAGCAGCACTGACTTACATAAATCATGCTCTGCAGACAAAGACCTGTATATAAAGTCGAATGTGTTACTGTGTGAATAGTGGGATAGTAATGCAAATATATGAAATCTTTGGCTATATTTGGTGCATTGATTCAAAAAAGGATACGAATACAACTGAGAACATTTACTCACTTTTCCTTACAAGGCACTGTTGTAGCAATAGGCACAAAAACAACATTAATCCCTGGTATATATTGATAATTGTTAAAAACAAAGGACTAAGAAATTTCCTGAGAATGGTTTAATCTGCAGTCTTGTAATTATATAGTCTTGACACAGCAAATAGTCATCTTACTCCACATCCAGCAGTCATGGAGAAACGGCTTCAGTTACTCAGAGTGGACTCCTGGTGGTCATGTCATGAATGTCTAACTTCAGACTGAACTCATTCATTTGAGCTTAAATTTTGGTCTCCACCAAGTCATGAGGGATATATCTGACCCTTTAGCTGCTGCATGCTTCACTGTTACCAATAAGCTGCTGAAAGTGTTCACTAACTGTCATGTAGGAGACCTCAGAAACCGTATGACCTCTTGTATTATAGTTTGTGCATGCAAACATTACATCCATTATTGATCGAGACAGCTAGCAAGGGAACCTCCTTGAACAACAGACAAACAACAAATAGCAATCGTTATTTAAACAAGCTAAAAATGGGAGCCTGATGACTACAAAATCACGATGCAGATCCACACAGAGCTTACTCTTCTCCGTTTTTCCTATAGTTGTCTTTTTTTACAGGCTGGGCATTGAGTGCAATCATTTTCCCCTTTAAACTTATGCTCTACATCAATTATTTACCCCGGCATTAAAAAATGTTAGATATTTTTTAGCAAAAAGTCACTATAAAACTATGGAAACCTATACAAGGCTGCTTATGAAGAAAAAAATGGTCAGCCATAGGACTTTTACAGGCTGTAAGATTCTCTCATGGGTAGATAATTCTTAGTATAAACATATGCACAAGGGCCCAGAAGCATGAATAGGCCTGCAACTGAAATACTTTAAAAAATATATTGATATAAACAATGCTGGCAAGAGAGAATGATAGTTCACTCAGCAGAATGTGTTTACCATCCCCACAGCCCCCCCCTTAGCAAAGGGTCTTGTATGCATGCATACACGCAACGTACAACAACACATGCAACAATGTCCTCAGGATACTCACTGGTCATCAAGCACCGTCTCCTTCAGCTCAGACAAAAGCTTGTGACATGTTCATTAAGCAGCAGGGACCCCTTTACAGCACTCAACAGCTTCCCTGTCACAATGCTCACACATAATTGGTTACACATGCAGCCTCAGGAATGCTAATTGTTGCTCTCCTCCCCTCACTCGCTCATTTCTTTCTATATTGTTTCTCACATGCCTCTTTCCCCCCGTTTGTTCACTCCGCAGGTGGCATAGTGTGCCACTTTGAGACTGTCAAAGTTGTTCGGAAAAGCTTTCAAATTATAGTTTGAATTTCCCCGCTGAGAACCTTTTAATTCATAATGGAGACAGAAAGAGACAGAGAGGAAGGTTATACATAAAAGAAAGTGGGGTGCAGGGGCAGGCTGGGGGCCTGAGACATTAGTTAGACATTTGTCACTTTGAGAAACCAAATGTGTTATTCACATGTCCTGGGAAAAAAAACCTTTTATTCATCATTTCCTGTCTACCTCTCACTTTATCATTCATCACTGGCTACTCAGTTCCTTTTTTAAGGAACATGTACTTTTCTGTTCCTCTCTGAAAACTTAATTTCTGCCCTCTACTTTGGTAAATTGTTGACCCAGTAGTATATTTTTAAACAACATTTGCAATTTATACCTTTGTCATAGCAAATGTGCTCTAGATGGAGAAGACATCACAAGGGGAAACTCCACTACAGATGCCAAATTACCAGCTTCCTGTAAAAATCAGAGATAATTCCTTAATACTAACCCCTCCCATCACTTCCTCATCACAAAATAATTCAGGACTTTATTTGAATTTTTTTAACATATAAAAGCAGAAACACCCCCATGTAAACCAGACAGGTCATGAAATCAAACCAAGGCTATAGAAGAGACAGAAAAATATGTGGTTGTGTTTGTGTGTGTGTGGGTGTGTGTGTCTGAGAGAGAGAAAGCGAGAACAGTCCCATACAGTACTCATACAGGCCCAAAGTTCAATCCACTTAGAAAAGAGTGATTTTTATTTTCTCCACAATCCCAAAAACAGTTCAGTTTCAATCCAGTTCACTCCCACAATAAGACAAACAACATAAAAGGCCACTCCAGGTTTAACCGCGTATCCACCGTAAAGCTCCAAACAAGATCAGCAACACTTGGAGAAACTCCAACAGGGAAATAAAACATCCACTAGAGATATTCCTCCATCTGATTGTCTCCTGAGACAAGTCTTGTTTTTAACCACAAATTATGTAATACAATAACAGTGTATGGTTGTCACATAAAAAATAACCCAGTGTTTGGGGCTCACTGTCACTTAGCATGCACACCAGAGACTATTGCCAGCTGAGCCTTCAAACTTCTGGTTTAGTCCTCTGCCAACTTGAACACTGATTAACTGATTTAATCTGCAGATCTTACAGGCTTCCTTAATGTTATTGGACTGACTGACTGACTGGATTGTATAGCTGAAATGTATCATTTTGCTAATGTTGTGAAAAAATAAACAGCTATTCACGTTTATTCTGGTGATATTCATAGAGATTTTAGACTGGCAATATACAACAGTTTTAATGTCTAAATCTGTAGAATATGACGTTCAAATCAAAAAGTGAATAAACATCAGTTAAAGGGCAGTATATTTCTCTGTGTACTCACCATCCCTGAAAAATCACCTTGTCATCATTATCAAGTTCAGGTCTGTAATATCAGTACAACAGTCAAGTGTAAAACAGGTGGTGGGCTGGTTGCTATTGGTCTCTGATGAGGCTGGTGTAGGCGGCGGGAGATGTAGAAATTTACCAGAAGCTTATGTGGCAGGTTTGTATTTCATAATTTCCCAATGTAAAAGAGGCAGTGTAGGGACTCACCAATCAGCTTTGATGCCCCTCCTTAGTGTCAACCTGACTCTCCCATATGATGCTGTATCCCCTGCTGTGCTGCATCCTGAGCCCTGATTAGTGTCTACGCATCACACAGTATCCAGGGCTTCTGGTTTGAAAATTCTTGTTCCTGCTTTCTACTTGTAACATTGTCCACACAGAAATATATATAATCTATGATGTGGTAGTATCTAGTAATGTTCTTGATTCTACTTGTATACTTTGCAATTATATTCCAGTCCTTGACCTGAAAGCACTCCTCAAGCCCAGAGACAGCATGCTCCAGCCAGATTTTAATAGACTTGATCATGAGCATAACAGATTTAATTTTTTGCCTGTAGGAAGGATATATGAAGAGATTGTCAGACAGGCCCGCATGGTGGCCTGTAGGGTCTGTGGTGCACAGTGTCTCCTTTGCCACTATTTTTTGTGCCCTAGACAAGATTGGGGTTGGGATTCAACATAAGTTATAGTTGAGATTATGCATTACTAAAGGAAAAAAAAGGAAGTTGCAATGAAATAGTTACACATTCCACACAATACAGGTAATAATTTGTCAATACTGATCATTGGATTTCAGCACAATATCTAACAAGCTAAGTAGGAGGAAGAGAATTTAGCAACAGTCAACCTAAAAAGCTACTGTAGTTAATAATAATAATAATAATAATAATAATAATAATAATATAATTGTTATTATTGTTGTTGTTGTTGTTGTTGTTGTTGTTTAATCAATCAATTTATT